>JAADWX010000296.1:0-27835 GCA_023336405.1 Globisporangium echinulatum | reverse complement strand
CCACAGCTTCACATGTCGGTAGTACGACATCACCGAGTTCTTTGCGAGCGGCTTACCGTCCTTGCCTACTTTGTATGCAAGATGTAAACCGAACCTGTCCATCACCGCCACTAAGCGCGCGCCTGACGGGTCGCCTTGGATGCTCGCGTGAACGTAGTCCTTGCTGACATCATGCTCCCTAAGGAACCGCGCAAACGCACTCACCGCAGTGGCGCGCACCTTCTGAGAGTTCGCAGGCGCGAGCGAATCGAGGCTCATTGCAGCAAGGCAGATCGAGCTGTAGAAGCGCGCACTATTTGAGATGTCCGAATGGTTAGCATATTCATCAATACGCATTGACCCATCGCCATCTGTTGATCGTTTCGACGTTTGTACCTCCGAATCAGATTCATCGGCGAAACCTACTTTCGCACGGTTTCTTATCAACGTACTGTCTATCATACGAATGACACACATTCGAAATAGCGCACTGAAGACCAGAGCTCTCGTATGTGAACGATTCGTTCGTCGTCGAGCTATCGTTCGACTGTGTGTTGGTGGGCCGCTGCGGCAGCGGCGCGCGAAATGCTTGCGTGCGAGCGAACGTCATCCGCGCGGTGGTGGCCGCATCGCTTCTACAAAGACTGGCCGCATTGGACCAGCAAAGCCAACCACTCGGTTCTCCGCTACACTCGCACACACACAGCAGGACTGCTCGACAGCGCGTCAGCTGCAGCGCAGTCGCCGCGAAGCACCGCCATCATATTCTTGCACCGCTGCTCGACGACCGCACGATCTACAGGTCGAGGGGGTATACACATACACACGCGCACTTGCTGACACATGTGCGTCAGCAGCTTACGACCCGACGCACTCGTGGCCGCTTCTCACCACCTCGACCCAAAGGAGTTTGACGAGTTTGGACACACTGGCTGCACCGACTGCTGCATGTCTGAGTACGTGTGCGTGTATGTACTAGATACTGTAGCGGTGTGTGTGTGTGTGACGCACAGCGATGGCTCACACTGGGTCTATCCGACGCGTTCTGTCTTGGCGCAGCACACCGAGCGACGCGTCGCAGTTCGTCGTCCTCGAGAGCGAGCGCGACGAGCAGCAGCAGCAACAGCAGCCCATCCATGGCGCAGCCAACTCGATCGACGCGCGTCCGCACGTGCTGTCGGCGCTCTCGCTGCTTGCGCTCTGCTTCTTCTCGATCTGCGCAGGACCGATCGGCGCCGAAGCCATCATCACAGGTACATGCGCAACCTAAAGTAGGACTCTGCTGCTGCTGCTATGCCGTCCCCATATGAACTCACAGACGAACTGTCGACTGCTACACATGCAGCTGGCGGCCCGGCGATTGGTCTCGTCGCGCTCGTCGTGTTCCCACTCGTGTTCTACGTCCCGATGTGCTTCATGGTCACGGAGCTCATCTCAGCGCTCCCAGCTGCCGGTGCGTCGCCATTGCATCGCTTGCGATACATCAGTCCACTCGAGCCGAGTGTATGTCGATCTCATACTGACCGTCACTCACCGTTCTATAGGCGGTCACGCGTACTGGATTGCACTGGCGTTCGGGCCGCAGTGCGGCTTCCAGGCCGGGTACTGGTCCTGGGTCTCGAACTGCGTCACGTGCGCGCTCGTGTCGAGCATGGCAGTCGCGCTCTTTGCGCAGA
The DNA here is from genome assembly GCA_023336405.1 of Globisporangium echinulatum. Lineage (NCBI taxonomy): Eukaryota > Oomycota > Peronosporomycetes > Pythiales > Pythiaceae > Globisporangium > Globisporangium echinulatum. Next base: position 26,180 of record JAADWX010000296.1, on the reverse strand, counting down.
ACGCCGGTGGGGCCGACCGGTCGGTCGCAGAAGAGGTCTGTCGCCAAGGGCTCCCGCTCCTGCTCGCGCTCCCGGGGTTCCTGAGCCTGAGGCGCGTCGGCCAGATCGTGTCGCTGCTCTTTGTCTGCGTGCTCGGCGTATTCGTTGTGCGTCACCGGCCACTAGTTGGGCTATCTGATTCTGCGCGTATCGAGTTCATGCTGACGGTCTATTGACACAGACTGACTGTTCCCTTTCTATGTCTGCTATCGACTCACTCTATCAGGTGATCACGGTCTGCGGAGCGGCGACAGCGCACAGCTGGAGCGACCTCACAGACGTCCGTATTGCGACCAACACCAACGGACCGCCTGGTCGGCTCGACGTTGACGTCACGTCGCTCGCTACGAACCTCATCTGGTGCTTCCACGGCTTCCACAACCTCTCGGTCTACGCGACTGAAGTGCATCGGCCAGCGGCGACGTACCGCCGCGTCATGTTGTATGCGATCGTGATCATGCCACTCACGTACTTGCTGCCAATGGCGGTCGCAGTCGCCGCGCGCGACCCGACGTGGACGCTGTGGGAGCGCAACACGCTCGGCGACATCTTGCTCGCGTTCGGCGGGACGTCAAAGGACGTGCTTGTTGGTATCCTGCTCGTCTGCAGCGTCGTTGGACTGTACCTCACAGGCCTCACGTCGAGCGCGTTCCTTGCAGCTGGCATGCTGACAAAGCGCTTTGGGCCACCAGGGTTTGGCAGGTGCGTTTGGTCAACCAATAGTGACTGATCCGACTGTGAGTGATGGTCTAATCACCATCATTCTCTAATACCATCGCTTGTTTGGGTACACCCCACAGTAGCAGCAGCAGTAATGCGGCGCAGACGACGCCGCATGGCGCGATCTTGGCGAGTCTCCCGGTGATGCTCATTGTCGTGAACCTCGAGTGCAGCGACATGATCCGCATCGCAAACGCACTCGGTGGGTTCTGCAGCATTACGCTCATCCTCGCAGCTGTGCGGCTGCGACTCACACAGAGCGCACTGCCGCGGCCAACGAAGCTCTGCGGCGACCTGCATCCCGCGTTCATGGTCGCAGCGCTCGTCATTCCAATTGCGAGTCTCGTGTTTGCGACAGTCATGGCGTTCGCAACCGTCGTGAGTGGCGTGCTCACTGCAGTGTTCATCGCAATCGGTTTGGTCTACGGCCAGCGCGGGTCGTTTGCGAACTTTGACGACACGTCTATTCTGTCGTAGATCCATTCTGTGAAGTACGCTGCCGAGTCGTAACCTCATGCTGCCCGCGGCTTCTTCCGCGCCGACGCGCGCGTTGTGCGCTTGGTCGTGTCGACGTCGGCGAGCTTCACTGCAACTGCTCCATCCGACTCGGTTTTGATCGCTCGCTTGACGCGTGTCGACTCGGCTGCTGCTGCTGTTGAGGGACTTGACGCTTTCAGCTGCTGTTGCTGCTTGGCGAGCTTCGCACGTGCTTGGATCTGCTTCAGCACGTCTTTCTGCGTGGCTGCTGTGCGCGTGAACACGAGCGTTGCATCACTCGACAGCTGCGGCGCGTACACATACCCTTCAACGTCAAACGCTTTGACGCCGTCGAGCGATTCGACGCGGTTTTGGATGAGAAAGCGGGCCATGAGGCCGCGCGCGCGCTTGGCGTAGACCGATTTGACTTTGCCGTCGTCCTGGAACACGCAGTCGACGACACGGACATTTGGCCCAAGGGCATCGAGCGAGAGGCTACGAAAGTACTCGTGCGACGCCAAGTTTACGAGGATGTTGGTGCTGCTGGTTGCTTGTGGAGTGGCCGTATAGTTCTTGCGCAGTTCGGTTGTGAGTGTGTCGCCCCAGAACGCGTACAGGTCGGGGCCGCGGGTGTTAGTAAACTTCTGACTCATCTCGAGCCGATACGTTTGTATCAAATCGAGTGGGCGAAGGATGCCTACGTTCGACAGCGCCAGCTACTGTGTGGGTATCATTGACAGTGGCGGACGAGAGTGTATGTCCGACAATCATTCCCATAAACGTACCGTAAAGGCCGCAGAGGATGCGCAAGTGATCTTGTGCGTACGCGAGGTCGTCGTCCGACATCTCGTGCGCTGCAAGACCTGCGCCATACAGGCATGAGTGTGTGTGAGACGTGAGCAGCGAGTGGCGTATGGTACATAGTGACGCACCTTGGAACGCTGGACCGTTGAATGCGAGCACGGCCTGCTTCTTGCGGTCGGATGGCGCAAGTAGCTCGTCGCTCTGTATTGACATGTCAAACGACTGGAAGCTAATGCGATCGAGGGATGATGCGTGACGTCAGCGGTTCACATCCAGAAAGTCGATGCGGGTAGCAGCACAGCACACTACGCACAATGGACCTTGCGGTCCCTCACCGCTGGTAGTTGAGCTTTGCGAGTGCATCGCTCACGCCCAGTAGTGTCTTCACTTTGGCCTGCGACAGCTTCTGAAGCTGCGCGACCTACGAACCACGGACGCACACGCCCGTCCGTAGAGGCGTCGTGTGTGAGCCACTCGCAGCCGATGCGCAAGGGCTAAGCATCTCATAAGCTCACACACGTACCAGTGTATATGCGTCGCGGAGAAGTGTCGGCTCGGAGCACTTGCGGACGCTCGAGAGCGCCATGTCGAGCGTCTTGGCTGGCGACATCACGTACATCAAACGTGCGGCTGTCATTACGTTTAACGTTGCGAGGGACAGCAACGAATGACCAAGAGCACCATCAGTAAACTGCCCTGTCAAATACAATGACCTGCCCTGTCGTAATGCTGGTTTGTTTTCTTATATTGCAAATATACCTGCTTTCGATGATAACCACATCTGACTCCGCATGACAGACAGTTCGTCTATACAGCCAGCGTGCGCACGCACATGCGTGACCGACCACTGGTGTTCATGCATCCAGTTGCTCGTCTCATTCAAGATGATAATGCATAGACACTCGCATTTGCGAGTCAGCAGGCGCGAACCGATCCACAAGCCTGGTCCTCAGCACCAGCTCTTCATACTACGACACTGTATCGCCGCCACACAAACAACACCAACAACATGGTCAGTCCCAGCCAGCCAGCCAACAGCAGTACCCCACACAGCGTCATCCAGCACGCGACCGTACGTTTTCCGCTGCTCGTCGTTCACAACGTGCTCGCGCGCGTCGCCATCGTGGTCGTTACTGCTGTCGTCGTCATCGACATCAATCTCCATGTGCTGGTGGTGGTGGTCGTGGTGCTGATGCGCCATGGCGTCATCCCCATCATCGTCTCGATCGTCTACACCAGTCCCAACGCCAGCGTGAGTGCCGCCAACACCAATGCTGTCACTGGTCCCAGCACTAAGCCCGAGCCCTGTGTGCGTCTGCGACTGGTGCGTTTCGTACGTCACGTAGCTGCGTTTTAGCGTCAAGCCATTGCGCCGAATGAACTTCGTGACCCAGTTCTCGGACGCTTTGAAGCTCGCAGGCGTGCGCTGAAACATGTGCTGCGCAGTCTTTGCGATCCACTTGCGCGTCACGCGGTCTTTCTTCGCGCGCTCTTGGATGACAACAACGAGCAACTTTTCTTCTGCCAATTCAAGGTACGGTTTGCGGCCGCCGCCAGAAATGCGCTTTTTGTGCGACGCATCCCGCAGAATTTTCTCGCGGTTCTTCCACCATTTCCGGAACGACGACGCACTGACGTCCCAGTGCAACGCGCTAAAGTGCTTTTCTGCGCGCGACGGCACACCTTTCCCAGGCCCCAAGATCCACTCGATCGCCTCTTTCTTCATGCTCAGTGGAATGCTCTTGCGCTTGATGATGGTCGTCGGGACAGCGAGTGCTGCCGACCCAGTTGCGTTTGGGCTTGTGCCAGTGCTGGTGCTGGTGCTAGATGGATCGATTGATAGAGGCAGTGCGCAACTAGCGTCTGTTGTTGCAGTGACGCTATCGCCAGTCGTTGCTGCTGTTGTTGCTGTTGTTGCTGTCGTTGGTGCGCCAAGCACGACGGATGTAGCTGGGAGCGGCATAAAGTCCATTGCGCTCGACTCCTCGACCTTGCCGAGCATCGCGGCCGAGTCGTTCACGACTGCTGCTGCGGCCGTGACCATGTGCATGTCGGCGTCTGTCATCGCGGCAACGTTCACGCCGGCGGCTGCAGCGTGCTCGACGAGCGCTTGGTGTGCGTCGACAACGGCTTGTGCTTGCTGTGCTTGGGCCTGTGCGATGAGCTGCTGCATACCGCCATCGCCGACGAGCGCGATCACGTCGTCGGGCGTCGGAGCTTTTGCTGCCATGCGCGTTGTCGTCGTCGGCTGCTCGGGATGCAACGCGCGCGAGTCGTTTGTTTTTCAGGGCGGTCCAGTAAATTCGCTGCTCTCAAGGAGTCCAGCGAGTGGAAAGTAACAGTATACTATAAGGCATTCGATTTGGATTCATTTGAGACCGCTCCTTCGCATCCAAAAGCATTACCTTGATTTTGTCATTATATGCATTTTAGAGCGTAAAAACGGAAAGTAGCAGTATACTGAAACGCAATTGATATCAATTGATTTGTGACAGCTCTCTCAAGATCGATACAACAAGATCTAACACAATTGCCAACAGCATCACCAAGAGACCACGCAAGCGCGAGATCTCCCCCTACGACAAGCAATGGCGAAGAAGAGCATGATGATGGCGCTGTTTGCGCTCGTAGCAGTGCTGCTCGGCGTCATGGCGAGCGTTACGTCTGCCGAGGCGCCGTCTGCGAGCGCGAGCCACATCCTCGTGCCGACCGAGGCCGAGATCGACCAGCTGCTCGTCGAGATCGAGGCAGCGGACGACCTGCCAGCCAAGTTCGCAGAGCTCGCCAAGTCCAAGAGCAAGTGCCCCTCGAGCCGCAGCGGCGGTGCACTCGGTACATTCGGTCGCGGTCAGATGGTCCAGGAGTTTGACCAGGTCGTGTTCGAGAAGCCGGTTGGCGTCGTGCACAAAGTGCGCACGCAGGTGCGTGTACTCCTATAGAGGATCGACTGGCTGTGCTTGTGTATGTGGGCATATACTGTCCATGTCATTCCTCCCGCAGACACACTCACGCTCGCTCACTGCATGTGAATCGCTCATCACTACGCAGTTTGGCTGGCACCTCGTGCTCACGACGTCGCGCTCGGGCATGGGCGACCTCGACGACGACGCCGCTGCAAAGGACGACCTGTAAGCGCGTTGCAGAATGGGGCGACACCGCCACGCCCCCTCCTTCAGTCCGCTTGTACGCGCAGTCACACACACGAGGGAGTAGAAGCAGTAACAGAAGTGGCAGCATGTGTAGTACAACACACGAGCGAGAGCGACCACAACAAAGAGATCCATACAGCGGCGCACGTGCGTCGAGCTGATGAATGCACGTCGCGTGTTGATCGAGCCACGTCACTACGATGGTGCGACGTCACGCAGCTGTGCGAATGCGTTGCTACGAGCAGCTACAGACTGCTTACTCGGCCTTCTTCTCGTCGCCCGTGCGCTCCGAACAGATGAGCACGTGCCAACCAAACTGCCGGTAGCACGTGATGCAATAGACACACAGTCAGTCGATACAGAGACGCACGCACACACAGATAGCAGTACCAAAGGCAGTACGCACCTGGGTCTGCACTTTGTGGACCTTGCCGACGTCCTCTTCAAACACGACCTTGTCGAACGCTGGGACCATCTGCCCGCGGCCGAACGAGCCGAGGTCGCCGCCCTTCTTGCCCGATGGACACGTGCTCGCTTTTGGCGCGAGCTCAGCGAGCTTCTTGAGCGGGTCGGCGGCAGCCGCGATCTCCTTCACGAGCTTGTCGACTTCGGCCTCGGACTTGACGAGGATGTGGCTCGCGCGCGCCTTTACGCTGCTGCTGCCCTTCGAGCCCGAGCGGCTGCCAAAGTACATGATGACAATGAGCAGCACAGGGCCGATGAACGGCGACGCCTTGACGAGAAAGTCGCGCACGGCCGTGTACACCGGCGAGTCGGGCTCCTCGGAGCCGTCCGAGCGCGTCGAAATGAGCACGAGGTGCCAGCCAAACTGCGTCTTGACCTTGTGCACGACGCCGAGCGCCTCGTTGAACGCGACGCGGTCAAACTCGGGGACCATCTGACCTTGCGCAAACGTACCGAGGTCGCCGCCTTTCTTCGCTGACGGACACTTGGAGTGCGCCATTGCGAGCTTTGCGAATGGCACAAACACGTTCTTGGACTGATTGATCTCGGCGAGCAGCTCGTCGGCCTGCTCCTCCGTGTCCACGAGGATGTGGCTCGCGTGCGCCTTGGGTGATGCCATCGCGCTGTGGCTGCCGAGCATTGCGACGATCACGAGCGCAAGGAGCGTCGAGAGGAGCGTGAAGCGCTTCATGCGGATCGCCATCGCTACTACTGCTGTTGCGTATCAAGCGAGAGAGAGATGCGGAATGACGAGGAGGGGGAGCAACTGCATGCATGCTGCTTCGTGGCACGTTGGATATCCCAGCTCACTTGATTTTAGTATGGTGCGCAAATACGCTTCATTTATGTAATAAATGAGTTTAACATGGCTACATACTGAAATGTGCGACAGTGCGAAACCTGTTTTTTTCGAGGCTGTTTCCCAAAGGACAAACAAACAAAGGCAAGTGCAGACCTGGCGCGCCGGTGTCACGCCTGCTAGCTCATCCGCATTGCGATCAGCGTAGTCGTGCGCGTGGCTCGCAGTCCGAGACCCGTCGTATGCTGCACAGGCGCCACGCACTCGACCACTTCGATCGTATTCGCCACGCGCATGAAGCGAGTCAACTCGGCCAGCGGCTTTACGTCGCTCTTGGCGCCACCGACCCACCACACGCGAGCACCAACAGCCGCAACCAAGATGCGCGCACTGGCTGACGTGAGCGCAGCGGCAACAACAACGCGCGCAGCGCTCGATAGCGACGAGGCTGCGCGTGATGCCGCGAGCGTCCACGCGCTCGACGACGTCGCGTCGAACAACAGCACAGCGAGTAGCACGAGCAGCACGTACAGCAGCACGTACTGCAGCACGAGCACATTCCGGCCCAGCACTACAGTGCGCACAGCCACATCGACCGTCGTTGGCCGCAGTAAAGACAGCAGCAGCGTGCGCGTCGCTGTGCGCATCCGACCGTTGCTACCGAAAGAGATTGCAGCAAACGAACGCGCGTGCGTCGAGCGGGACGCCAACTCGGTCACCGTCGCAGCGACCGAGAAGCGGTTCACGTACGTGCAGCACGCATTGCCATTTACATCGCGAGTGCGCTCTGTTGCGTCCGTCCTGACGTCGCTTGCATGGCAATGCTGTATATGTATGCACGTGTGTGTGCGTGTGTCGTCTTCCCACACAGGTTCGACCACGTGTTCCCCGTGTCGGCGACGCAGAGCGGTACGTTTTGTCCTCACAGACGCCATCGACGGCTCGAACGCTAACATCCGCATTTGCTTGTCACCTACTTGGACGCTTGCAGAGATGTACGACGCGGCGCTGCAGCCGCTCATGGACTCGTTCCTCAACGGCTTCAACGTCACGGTCATCGCGTACGGCCAGACCGGATCCGGCAAGACGTTCACGATGGGCAACAGCATCGCCGCGTCTGCGACGTCGCTCATTGCGTCGCGGCTTTTTGCGCCAACCGCAGCAGCGCCAGTCAAGTCGGCGAACGCATCGGACACGGCGACAACAACAGCGCCGCTCGACACCGAGGGACTCATCCCGCGCTTCCTCCACGAGCTTTTTGAGCGCCTCCGAGCGAGCGAGTGCGCAGATGGCGGTACTGGCGACAGCGTATCCGTGTCGTTCCTCGAGATCTACGGCGAAGAGATCCACGACCTGCTGCAGAGCAGCGCGCGGCGCAACCAGGACGACAACGCGCAGAGTCTCCAGCTGCGCGAGAGTTCGGCGGGCGTGTATGTGCAGGGGCTCACAGAGGTACGCGAGTGGGTGCGCCGGCTCTGCTGGACAGTGTTGCACTGCATGTACGGACCAGACGCTCACAGCGTTGCGGTGATGGTACTGTCGACAGGTGCGCGTGTCGAACCGTCGGGACGCGCTCGAACAGATGCGCGTCGGCTCGTTGCGGCGCGCGACGGGCAGCACCGAGATGAACGAGCACTCGAGTCGCTCGCACGCGGTGTACACAGTCAAGATCGTACGACGCGTGCGGCGACGCGAGTCGATCGGTGGCCACAGCGCTGCGACAATCGCATCACAGCGCCGCGCAGTCGAGACGGACCGTCGGCTCTCGTTCGGCGCAAGCAGCAATAGCAACGGCGTCAGCGTCAGCTGCGACAGCAACAATGCAGACAGTGGCGACAGCAGCGCAGACGCGACGATCGTGTCCAAGCTCACGTTTGTGGACCTTGCCGGCAGCGAGCGGCTCAAGCGCACGCTCGCCGAGGGCAGTCGCATGAAAGAGGGCATCCAGATCAACGTCGGGCTGCTCGCGCTCGGGAACGTCATCAACGCGCTCGGCGACAAGACGAATCGCGCGACGGGCCAAGTGCACGTGCCGTACCGATCGTCGAAGCTCACGCGATTGCTTCAAGATGCACTCGGTGGCAACAGCCGCACGCTCTTCATGTACGTACATGTATGTGCATGTGTACGAACACTGAGCCATCGCCACTGGCGCTGCCGTCACGACACGGGGTCTGACTGACACTGTCGCTGTAACTACAGCGCGTGCGTGTCGCCGGCTGAAGTGAACGCGAGCGAGACGCTCAATACGCTCCAGTACGCGAACCGCGCGAAGAACATCCAGAACAAGGCCGTGAAGAACATTGACAGCCGCTCGGCCGAGCTCCTGGGGCTCAAGGCGTTCAACGCGCTGCTGCGTCGCGAGCTCGTGAAAGCGCGATTCGGTCCTGCAAGCACTGGAGCTGACGCAGTCGCAGCAGACGCATCACAGATCGACGCGATGGTTGACGCGCTGCTGTCGGACCCGACCGTCCAGAACTACTTGCGACACCTTGAGCAGCTCGCGATGGACGCGGGCGCGAGTGGCGACTTTGATGCACTTGACACGGACCTCTCGGCGCTCGCGCGTCTGACGGCGCAGCTGTCGATGAACTCCGTCGCGCCAGTGCTACCAAGTGGCGCTGCTATTAGCGCGCAACGGTCCGAGCCGTCGCCGCTGCCAGAGAGCGACGAACCACACAGCAGCGACGTATCTGTCTTCACATCATCATCATTAAACACAGCAACACCGCCATTTGCGATGACACTCGACCATCGCGACGCAGTTGATGGCAGTAGCTACTCGACAACTAGAGACGACTCGCGCGCTGCAGAGCTCGCTGAGCAGCTCGCGTTGTGGAAGCAAAAGTGCGACGAGAGCGACCGCGACGTTGCGCGACTCGAGGTATCGCAATCGCAGCTGCTCGCCGAGCTCGCAGCGCGCGTCAGTGAGGCCAATGCGCTGCAGACCCGCGTAGCTGAACTCGAGACGAACCTCGCGATCGCACGGGGCAAGGAGGAGGCGTTCCAGCTACTCGATGTGCGTCTACGTGTCGTCCTATGTCGTGTGATGCATGCAACATAGACACTCGTGTGTCCTCACGACTGCGCTTATGATGCTGACTGGACGGCTCGGCGATCGTGCTGCTCTCTTTCATGTGCTTGTGCAGCGATGCCAAGAGGTCTGGAACGAGCTCGGGTTGAACGCCGAGGACCAAGCCGGCAAGTTCAAGGACATCAACGAGTTGCTGCTCAAGAAGTGCGCCGAGGAGCTCGAGGGTCTCGAAGCCGCGCGCGAGAAGCTTCGGATGCGCATCGACGCTGCATACGCGCGCGTGCGTCGACTCGAACAGGCGCTCGCAGTAGACACACCGATCGACATGGCGCAGCTCCCGGTGCTCGCCGGCCGCACGCTGCTCGCGCAGGAGAAGCACTTGCTCGTGGCGCAGCGGCAGCTCGAGGACGAACTGCGGCGGCGTTTTCACGCGCGGGTCTGGACGCTGCGCAGCGTGCGCGACCTCGCGCTCGACATGGCGCTTGCAGGCGTCGCGGAGCTGCGCCACGCGCAGTTGGACGTTGACGTTGACGGCTGTAGTCGTGGCAGCAGCAGCACTGCAGCGCCCGACATCTCCGAGTTGTTCGAGACGCTTTGTGCGCTCGAAGCCTGCGGCGACGCGGACGAGCAGCTGACAGTGTCAATAGCAGCAGCAGCAGCGCTAACGGTCGTCGATGCAGTGATCGAGTTGCCAGGTCTGGACCTTTCAGAGACTGCATTGCAGCGCGACACGCAGCTGCTGACAGCGCTTCGTGATGAGAAGACAAAGCGTGTGGCGGAAGCCGACGACGCGCTGCGGAGCATCCGGTCGGTGACGCAGCAGCTGCGCTTTACGTACGACGACTTGGTTCACGTGCTGCAGAAGACAGCTGCAATGGCAGCAACGACAGCCAGTGCTAGCGACGCGGTCGGTGGTGATGCGACTGCTACTGCACCAGAGCTGCTCACGGACGAAGCGCTGCGTGACGTTGCGCGGTGGATCCTCGACGTCGGCGAGAGCGTCGGCGTCGCGATAGCTGTGCTGCAGCTGCTCGCTGCAACGCGCCGCAGCGTCGTCGACGTCTACGACGGCCGCGCAAACGCGCTCTCGTACGTCCACTCGACGCTCGACGACGCGCTCGCACTCGCCCGCGCGACGCTCGGCGACGACGCGAGTGTCAATGACGCGCGTGCGCTACTGAGTGGCGACGATGGGAACGCCGACGATTCGTCTACAGGCGACACAAGCGCATTGGGCTGCAGCTTTGACGCGCTCGCAGCCGGTGCGCAGCGACTCGCGCAGCTCGGCGCGCCGATCGAAGCGTCGCTGCGCGCGCTGCTGCTGTCGCTCGACGCCGAGTTCACGGCGTTTGGTATCGAGACCGACGCGCAGCGCATCAGCTTCTTGCTCGGCGGCAGCGACGACGACGATAGTGCGACCAGCGCGACGCGCGAGACGCTCGAGCGGTACATCACGGGCGATTGGGACCGCAACCGTAGCGACGACAGTGTAGTCGCCACTGAATCTGCGACGACGCCGATCGAGTGGATCTGTCCGACCGAGTCGACAAGCGCCTCGCAGTCGTTCCTGTCGGATCTCGACCCGGCGTTCCGTGCGTTTGGCGCCGTGTACACAGCTGCACACAGCAAGCGGTTGCTCGCGCGACTCGACGCAGCGATCGCCGACGTGCGAGTTGTACAACGCACGCTTGCAAGTGCGCAGCGCCGCCTCGCGTCGCTCCAGCGCATCATGAAGCTCTTTGGCGAGATCCGTGCGTTCCAGACACGCCTTGCAAGCTTTGAGGCTACGGCGGCCGACAAGAACCGGCTCTTTGGGTCGTCGCTCCGACTGCTCGAAGAGGAAAAGTTTCGCAGGAGCGCTGCGAAGCGGTACCCGAGTCTGCTCGCTGCGCTCCGGTCGGAAGTCGCCAAGTGGCTCGCGAACGATGGCGGCGAGTTTGACTTGCGTGTGCTCGGCCAGGACCTCAAGCTGTTGCTGCTCGACATGGTGAACACCGACACGGGGCTCATGCATTTGGACCTCGGCGTTGTTGTTACGACAACGCGCGCAGCGACGCGGCGACTGTCGAAGACGCAGGCGGTCACACCAACGCGTGTGAGTCAGAGCCAGAGCCAGAGCAGCAGCAACAACAGCAGCAGTGGCGGTTGTCGCACAAACAGTCAGAGACCAGGCAGCGCACAGAAGCAGCAGCAACAGCAACAGCAACAACCACAACGTGCGAGTGCGAGTGCGAGTGCGAGTGCACTAGTTCGGAGTCGGTCGATGACTGGTGTCGTGCGGGACGCAAGCGCGAAAAAGCGCCTCGCATTCGAGCACTAGGGCGAGTGTCGAGCGGGGCGACACCATCACACACACTATCGTCCACACACACAGTATACTAGTACGTTCACATACACACACACAGTACACTACTACGTCCCCCATCGACTAGTATGCTTCGTTACATCAATGGGCATTGCGTCTGGCCCCCTCGACTGTTGTAGATGACAGACTGCAGTGTACCTCTTCCTCACACACGCACACTACGACTCGGGCTCAGACGTCGCCTCTGAAGGTACAAAGGCTGCGACGATATGCTCGTCACGCAGTCGCTCCGAGCACGACGCAGCGTCGTACACCTCGATCGGCCCAACAAACTCCATAGACGCGATTGGCAGCGACCGCATAGCCGTCACGTGCGGCCGCTGCACGTCGCTGCAGCACCCGAGTTCGGCCCACTTCTTGACCGACGCGACTGCAAACGTATGGAGTGCGCTATAGTGCGCGCCGGCTGCGAGCAACTGCGCTGCGATGTCGACGTGGCCAAACGCAACAGCGTACACGAGCGCTGGACCGTCGTTTGCGTGGAATGCTACGAGCTGCTCGCCGCCGTACTCAACAAGCTGCGCAATGAGGCGATGCAACCGCCGGATGCACGCGACGTGGAGCACGTTTGCAAACTGGAACGCAAACACACCCGCGTCGATGTCGGTCGCCTGAGCATCGACCCAGTGCGCGAGCAAGCAGAGCGCAAGGTCTTCGTGGCCGCGCGACACAGCGACATCGAGCGCCGGCTCGACAAAGTCGTGAAAATGCAGTCCGTTCGTGGGCTGCGTCGCTTCCAACAACGCACTCGTCGCGCCGTCGTCGTCGGCACAGTGGGCGCTGACCGCGAGCCGACGCTCGACGACGTTGACGTGGTTCGACTGCGCAGTGAGCAGGCTCTCGACGACGTCGACATGGTTCGACCGCACGGCCAACAACATCGTGCGGCGCTGCGACTGGTACGTCGAGCGGCGCAGCAGCAGCGGCAACCGCATGCGCACAAGGAACGCAGCCATCGCAGCGTCGCCGACGTCGCAGACAAAGTCAAAGAGCGACAGCTGTGGGAACCGCCAGGAGCGCATCGACGTCCGAACCGACTCGAACCGCCGAACTGCAGGTGCGAACCTCTCTCTCTGTCGTTTAGCCCATGTCGAAGCCGTCCAACCCGAAGCAGCTGCAGCGAGAGGCCAACGTCGGATGCTTGCAGTCATGACGTCGTCCTCGGCGATCGATGCGTGTACTGTGACTTGGCGCTTGGCGACTCGCGGCAGCCGCGTGCTTGCAAACGTGTACCAGCCCGGGAATGCAAACCACTCGAGGAGACTCGCGATTGTGAACGCCGTTGCGTACGGATGCGTGTGCGGTTCAGTCGAGTGGTCGACGGCGACGCCTGCAAGCGCACCAGCAGTCAGCAGCAGCTCGAACGCCTCGACGCGGCCAAAGCCGAATGCGTACAGCAATGGCGTGTATCCTGCCGCGTCCCGCACATCGACAGCCGACTCGCTGCCATCGGGTCGGGACTCTGTTGTTGGTGCCTCGAGCTGCTGGCGCACAAACGCCGTGTCGCCATACACTGCAGCGTAGTGTAGCAGTGTGCGCTGCGCGAGACTGCACGGCGGTGAGCCAGAGACGACAACGTCCGTCGGTCCGTCACTGTCGAGTTGCGCGACGGCCGTTGCACTCACGAGCCATCGCACGATCTCGAACGCGCCGTAGCGAGCTGCAACAAAGATCGCGTGCTCGCCTGCTGATGTCCGCAGCAGCGCAGACGTCGAGGATGAAGCGCCAGTGACGCCGCCCATGCGCTTTGCGAGCGCCATGAGGACGCCGAGGCGATTGCACTTGCACGCGAACAGCAGCGCGTTCAGTCCATCAGTAGACCGCAGCTCGACCGACGCGCCGCCGACGTCGACGAGCAGCTCCACGACAGCTTCGTGACCGTGGATCACCGCGACGTGCAGAGCCGTTCGCCCGCGGGCATCGACTGCGTCGACTCCAAACAGCTTGCGTTCACGCTCGAGCGCATGCAGCAGCAGCGCGCAGATTGGCGCGTCGCCAGTCGTCGCTACGACGTGGAGCGGCGTCTGACGCGCATCGTCCACAGCAACAACACTGTACGTACCGACATCGAGCAGCTGGGCGACAATGTCGCGCTCAAGCACCAGTACTGCAAAGTGGAGCGCTGAGCGTTCACCCATCGCAGTTACGGCCGTCCACGCGCGGAGTTCGTGCGAGTACGTTGCGAGCGCATGCGCAACGAGACGCCAGAAGCGCTTCTCGAGCCCACACGCACGTGCAACCGTCGCGGCGATTGCAGATGCGCATTGGATGAGCGCGTGCAGCAGGTCGTTGGTCATCGCGCGTGTGAAGCGATGACGCTCGAGTAGCAGCGCGAAGATGCACTCGACCTCGTGGAGCCGCTGGGGTGTGAAGTGGCGCCAGTTGCGCGTCCGCGTGGTGCTTGGCGTCATCGTGAGTCGGTGCAGGAACGTCTCGACGAGGGCGGCTGTGAACTCGGCACCGTGGTCGAGCAGCAGCTTCACGCACGCAAACTGCATCGACTCGAGCGCGAGCTGCATCGCAGAGCTTGCAGCACTAAGACTGACACTGCCGCCGTCGACGTTGCTGCTGCTGTCGGCTGGCGACACAACGTACGATGCGTTAGCACCAGCAGCGAGCAGCATCGTTGCGACCTCGAGGTTGCACGGTGCAGGCTGTGCAACGCAGCGCACAAGCGCGCGGCTGATTGTGGCTGCATCACTTGCTACAGCTGTCGCGTGCATGACAGCGAGCAGGTGCTGCACGATCACCGTGCCACGCGCGTCCTGCCGCTCGGCCGCAATCAGCAGCGGCGTCTCGCGATGTGCGTTCACGGCACGGACGTCGGCACCACCGTGCAGCAGCGCTTTGACCGAGAGCAGCTCGCCATCGCGGCATGCGACGTGTAACAGCGAGCTGCCTGCAGCAATTCGATCGACGGCTTTGTCGACAACCGCACGCCGTGCAAACGCCATGAGCTTCTGAACCACGAGGCTGTTTGTCTGTGCGCGCGGCACGTCGTAGCAGCTCATGGCGCTCATATTGCGCCATGTGCACGTCGCGCCTGGCGTGAGCGCGCTTTGCGAGTCGCTGATCGAGCGAAAGACGAGCGCGACGTTGTGGTGGCGACTGCCGGCATCGAGACTCGCAACGACAGCGCCGAGCGACTCGCGCTCGAGTGCGAGTGCGAGCAGCACGAACGACGCGAGGCAGCCGCGCGACGCTGCGTACCAGATCGGCGACCGCGCAGTCGGCATCTCGCGCAGCTGCAGGTCGGCGGGGACACCGAGTGCGAGGAAGAACCGCACGAGGTCGACGCGGTCGTGTAGCGCGGCGCGATGGATCACGAGACAGCACGACGCAGCGCGCACGACAACCGGCTTGTACGCACTCGAGGACGCGACGAAGCGCACCGCGTGCGCGACAAAGATGCGCTCGAGCACGAACCAGAACTCACACCGCGCACACACAATGAGTGTCTGGAGCACGTTGTCGAACGTCGCAGCAGCCGACGCGAAGAACGTGTCGAGGTCGCTCGCAAACGGTACGATGAGCTCGAGTATCTCGCGTACACTTGCAGCAGTCGGTCGCGCCTTTACCGTGCGTCGCTTTTTGGTCGGACGTGCAGCAGTGAGTGTCTCGGCCACAACAGACTCGACGACGCTCTGTAGCGCTGCAACGAGTACTGTGAGGTCGGGTCGTGCACCATTCGCGAGCAGCAAGCGAAAGCCTGCGGCAAACTGATGCGCCGCGCAAGCGCGCAGAGCATGCTGAACCTCGTCGCAATCTGCGTCGACTGTTAATCCAGCGCCATCGCCACTGCCTACTGCGTCATCATCGCTGATGGTGTCGAGCAAGTGCGCGAGCGTTTCGAGCTGCTTGTGTTTGCACGCCGTGACGAGCAGACTCATTGACCGCGTGCTCGCAAAGCAGCGTGACAGGCCATGCTGTGCGAGTCCAGCAAAGTATCGGAGCAGCGCCATGTGGCCGTGCGCGACTGCGACGTGGATCGCGGCCTCGCTGACACCGCCAAGCGCTGCACTCGGTACGACCTGGAACGGACTGTGACCGACATGCACGAGCAGCTCGACGACGCGCGCATCGCCTGCTGCGACGGCGAGCTGGAGCAGCGGCACGCTGCTGTTCATCGACCGCGCGAGGAGCCGTGTAAAGTGGATGATGCTCGTTGCGTCGCTTGGCGTCGACTGCCGCCCAACGCGCGTCGTGATGTGCTGCGTGCGCTGAGATTTGCGCATCGATTCGGTCACAACGAACGTGACTTTGTGACGCCGTTGGTGAGCAGTAAGTGCGACTGCGTCGTCGCTGCTGCTCGATGAGTCGCTAGTGGTTTGCAGTATGTGCGGTAGCGTGTCGAGCGCATTTGCGCCGAGCACGAGCAGCTTGGCGGCCGTCTCGACGTGGCCATGCACGAGCGCAAAGTACAGCGCGCCAGTGTTCCAGTGCAGCGTCTGCTCGCGCACTGTGGCGACGCTTTGTCGCTGCTTTGGCGTCGTCGGCGCTGCAGACGACTTCGACGACTCGAGTGTCGAGGTTGGAAGCAGCGTTGCTCTGTGTCGATTGACGAGTCGGTGTGGTTGCACGGGTGCAGCAGCGACGACGCAGTTGACGTCTATGCCAGCAGCAACGAGCATCGTGATGATCGCAGTCTCGCCTGCTACTGCAGCGTAGTGCAGCGCGTTCATTGTGGCGGTCGTTGATGCGTTCGAGAGCACGAGTTGGTGCGTCAACAGCACGCGCACGACGTCCCAGTACCCAAGTTCACTTGCACGCTGCACGTCTCTGCACGTGATGAGACCGCTCGTAGCAGTTGTTGCACCAAGCGCCGTTGCGAGCGCGAAGCAGATACGGCCGAGGCGCATCCACTTACTGCGCTTGGTGATGTACGCTGCTGCACTTGGCTGCTCGAGGTCACCTGCTGCGTCGCTGAACGGCGCGAGCAGCCGCGCAATCTCGAGCGCGAGTGTGAGCGCCGACACGACAGCAGTCAGTGGAAACTCGGCGTCGTCTGTCTGCTCGTCCGACATGCGCACAGTTCGACGCCGCAGCAACCGCCGCGGCGCATCGAGGTCGAGCGAGATGCCAAACGACGTTATGCCACGGCGTAGTGTACAGAGCGTGCCGATGTGTGCACCGCTCTCGAGCAACAACTGCACCATCGCGTCGCTTGTCGACCGCACGGCAAAGAACAGCGGCGGCTCGTCGCTCGTTGGCTGCATTGCATCAGTGCCAGTGCCAGCTCCAGTCGTCACAGTGTTGACACGCGCATTTGCTGCGAGGAGCATCTTGGCGCACGCGACGTGGCCGCCGAGCGCTGCAAAGTGCAGCGGCGAGTACGTGCGTGTCGACAACGCGTCACAGTCAGGTTGCGCCTCGAGCAACACGTCGAGCAGCGCGAGGTGGCCAAACCACGCAGCACACGCAAGTGGCGACTCGCCATTGCAGTCGTTTGCGAGCGCGACGTTCGCACCGAGTTCGATCAGCACGCGCACGAGTGCGAGCTGCGTCATTGAGTCATCGCTATTGTCACTACAGCTACTATCATGGTGCTGACATTGGACCATACAGACACGCTTGCACTCCTGGAGCAGTACGGTCTCGCCAGTGCGGCTATAAACCATGTTGATCTCGACACCGAGCCGCACGAGCTCGCGGCAGAGCTCGACGGCGGCGCTCATGTGTACAGCTGCAACGTCAGCTGCGAGATGGAGCAGCGGCGACCGCGCCGTCTTGACTTGGGGCGAGCGCTCGCAGCGCGCTGCCGCCGTAAGTGCTGCTGTGAGGATGCGCTTGCACGCATCGACGCTGCCAGGCCGGCGTCGACACTGTACGAGCAGCAGCTCGAGTGGCGCTTCGACGTCGAACGCGATGCTCTTGTCGCGTGGCTCTGCTGTCCAACGCCGAACGGCTGCGACGCTCACGCCGTTGACGCCAGCGCTTTGCAGCTGTGCAGGCAACTTGTACACGACACCGAGTAGGTCATTTCGCGCTTTGCTAGCGTTTACGATTGTGTGCGAGACGCGCGAGACGAGTGGGTGCGCACCAGCACCGAGCAGCGCGAGACTCAGCGTTGTGCTGCCGTCGTTGCACGCGTAGTGCAGCGCCGTGAACCCATACACGTCCTGGAGATTCACGATGTGTTGTCGCTCAGGCGCAGCGAGCGCCTCGCCCATCGTCGCAAGCAGTTGCGTTGCGACACCCGTGTGGCGCCGCTCGACTGCGACGTGGAGCGCAGTCTTACCGACTGCGTCCTGGACGCCGAGCGACTGTGGACATACCGCGATCAGACACGCTGAGATGCGTTCATTGCCATTTGCAGCTGCGACGTGGAGCGCGAGCTGCCCGCGCTGGTCGCACACGTAGCCGTCGGTGCCGACCTTGAGCAGCAGGTCGACGACTGCTGTGTGGCCAGCGTCGGTCGCTTCGTGCAGCGCTGTGCGGCCGAGCGTGTCGAGCTGCACGTTCACATACTGCTGGCTCGGTCGCTTGTCGAGGTCCAGCAACTGCTGGATGCGCAGCAAGTTCCCAGTGCGACTCGCATGGATCAAGTCGCCATAGATGTCATGCTCGAGCGCGACGCAGCGCGCGCGGTCGACCTTGTCTGCGGCTGACGGCGGATACTGGTCCCAGAGCAAGTCGATTACCTGCCGCAGCGGTGAGGACGGCGCGCCAAGGAGCGCACTCCCACAACCGTCGGTCCCGAGCTTGTGCGCTGCGGCCTCGAGCGCACACCGCAGCGGCGACTTGCCGTCGTCGTTGCGGCGCGATGGTGCTGCACCCGCACGCAGCAGAAGACTCACGTCGCGCACGCGGCCATGCCGTGCTGCGTAGTGCAGCGCCGTGTCGCCGCGCGCGTCACTGACGTGGAGCAGCACGCGCACGCGAAGCAAAAGCTCGAGCACGTTCGTGTGGCCAAAGTCGGCGGCGTCGTGCAGCATCGTGCGGCCGAGCACGTCGCGTCGGTTGAGCGCGAGTGCGTCCGACATCGCCGCGCTGTTGATGTGGTACAGCAGCGCCTCATAGTTGCTCTCTTGTGGACTCAGATCGTACTCGAACTCGGTCAAGTATGACACGCTTGCGAGCAGCTCCGGTCTGGCTGTTGACAGCCCACCTCCAACACTGTCGTCTACCGAGCCGTCACGGCTGCAGCAGCTACTGACCAGTACCTGCGGCTCGATTGGTCGGAGCACGAGCACGGGAAAGACTTCGACTTCGTCGCTCTCGAGGCAAATGCTCGTCGACGCGAGGAAGCGGCCGGTTGCGATGCGTTTGTGCGGGTCCGAGTCGCACGCAGCCGGCGCAAGCACAACTTGCTGGCTCAGGAGCTTCACAACGACTGCGTTTGCAGTCGCGACCGATAGACGTACGCGCGACGGCACGTGCCACTCGTACTTGGCGAACTGCTTCTTGTGTGGCCGCTCGCGGTGCCTGGGTGCAGTCGCAACGACTCGCGACGGCAGCACGACGTCGCCATCCTCAACGTGCACGAGCACTGTGTTGGTCGTCTGGGCGACTCTGCACTCGTCAGCCGCGTCGCTCGTAGTACGCGGTCGCGTTACGCTTGCCTTAAATGCGTAGCCCTTGCGTTTAAGCATGCGCTCGTCTCGGAATTGCTGCGCGTCCATTGCGATGACGCGCGCGCGCGACTGGACATGTTGCTGACGCTGCGTACGCTTGCTCATGACGTCGTGCTTGAGTCGTTGCGACGGCTCCAACGTCGGCTCAGAACCTTCAGCGACTGTGTCCGACACACTTGCGCTGTCGTCAAGCAGCGCAATGAGCTCGCCGCGGTAGCTCTTGACGACAACCGTGTCGTCACGCGGACGCAATGCCGAGCGGAGCTGCCGCTGCACTCCACGCTTTGTCGCAACCTCGATCGCTGCTTGGCCATAGACCCACTCACCGCTCCAGTTGCTTGCAACGCGCCAGCGCGTTCGCGCACAGAGCTGCCCGGTCTTACCAAGGAGTCGAAAGCCGCGATGGCGGTACACTGGCGCAACGTCGTATACACGCTTTTTGTACCGCGGCAGCGCAGCGCCCATGTACTCGAACGCAAAGCAGTTGCGACTCGCTGGCTGCTCGCGCTTTCGGTTCACGGCGTCTGCGTGCACGCGGAGCCCTGGCGAGCCATGGAGCGCAAACGGCACAATGGACCACGCGACACGGTCGGTTTCGTCGACGCGCTTGACTGTGCGGCCCTGAGAGAGAAACGCAAAGTCGCACGGCGCGCCAGCGACTTGCGCGTGCACGAGGTCGCGCACAGTCCGGAGCGATGCTGTTTGCATTGCGTGTTCGTCGCTGAACTGCACGGCGCCGAGGATTGCGGCGTCCTTCTCGAGCAGCACGTACAGCTTGGGCTTGTCTGGTGGGTGCGACAACGTAGCATAGTGTAGATATACGTTCATACCAACACTGTCAGTCACGACGCAGGTCGAATAGACAGCAAGACGGACGGACGGACTGATGAACAAACGCACTTTCGCCTGTGCAGAGCTTGACGTAGTGCACGGCATGGGCGTTGAGGAGCATGTGCGTGCAAAGCGCTGCTTTTGCAAGTCGGTTATCAATGATGAGTCCCGAGTGCACGATAGCGCTTGCAAAGATCGTCGCAGCCTTCGGATCCGGCTCGACGCAGTAGCGAAAGATCTTTGTGATGCTGCGGCCGACAGTATCGAGCACTAGCGTGTATGTGGTGAGGACCAAAGCAAATGGAGCGACCACGAGGAGCGTGTGTAAGAGTGTGAAGCGAGTGGCAGCATTGCGTTAGGTCGCATGCGTCCAACACATCCGAGACAGTAGCGACTGAACGGAGTGAGTGACGTACACACAAGGAGGTCGGTCGACGTGATCGAGCCTGTGCCTTCGACGTCGGCAATGTCAAAGATCGCCTCGAAGCGGCTGCGCATACTCGGTGCCTGACACACGAGCACAAGTCCGACGAGCACTTCGGTTGCGTCGACCATGCACTCCACGCGCGTCGGCGTGCGCGGCGCAAAGAGCTGCATGAGTTCGTGCACGAACGTTTCGTCCTTGATACCGAGTATGGTTGCGAGCTGCAGCGTGTCGATGCAGCCGCGCTTTGTAAGCGACCGATACCGCAGCAGCGCAAGCTGCATGACGTGGTCGATGTGCCACGACCGGATGCGCCGCTGTAAGAACGGTGCGACGTGCAGCTCTGTGCGTGCATGTGGCAGCGGCCGCGAGTTCTTGAGCCCCATGACCGCTGAGTCACTCAAGCCACGCGGTCAGAATGGTGATCGGCCTCGTAATCGCCGAGCTCCAACGTGCGGTCGTGTCTTGTGTGGCGCGTCGTTTGCTGAGCTGTGACGCGGCTTTTCGAGGCAAATTATGACATATTAGAATTTGCAGTAGTAATTCGGCCGAATGTTCACTAGTGTGTTATGTGCGGCGTCATGACGCTCGAGCGCCAGCACAAGGTCGTGCTTGCTCACGTTCGCGCACGGCCATCTACGTACGATGATGATGCCGCAGCGCCTGCATTCGTCTTTGAGCTGGACTGCGAGCCACTCGTCGAATGTGTCTTGCCCATTGCTGACGCTTGTGTTTGTGGTGCTTGTTCGTTGACTCTCGATCTGGTGCTTCAAAGTGGTACACAGGGATGCAATAATGCGCTGAGCGAATCGCAAACAAGTAAAAGAAAAAAAGGACGTAATATACGATCGAAGAAAAGAGTCTAAGCAATGTGCTGATTCGTTGACTGAGTCAGATTTAACCCAGGCCGTATTTATTCGGAATTATGTATTGTTTGTTTGTGCATCTTCTATTTGTTACTGAGGCTGATATTTGTTGGTTAGGTCTGGAATACGACAGTGAGTCTGATATTTGATAATTGGCACAAGCTGGCTGTCGCAAGACACATCATTTGTGGCGATACAGACGTCTAATGACTGTTGGTCTTTTTTGTCGAATATCTCCGAGCTGTTAGCGACCAGCGTAACGATGATCTCTGCGTAGTTGCTGAGCACTGCCATGAGCTGCATCCTGCTATTGGCATTGTGACGCGTGATACACGAGTGCACGAATGCTGCGATCATCGCGGGGCGATAGGGAGTGTCGCATTCCGATGCAAGAGAGCGCATTGGACTAGGTTCAGGTCCAGCGCGCATTGCGATCTCGAGCACGTACATCATCCTTCGCGATGTGGGCGTATTGCGATATGGGTGCGACCAGCTTTCGCGGTGCAGTGCACTTCCTACGCGCAAATCGTAATCCGCCTGCAATCGGGAAGCGTATCTGAGCTGCTTCAAGCCGCGACACAACGACGTTGAAGGGTACAGTTTCAGTGGATCGATCCGTCGCACATCTGGACCTCGATCTTGTAATCAAAAAGAGAGCTCGGTCGCTTGGGGAGGCAAACGCCAAGCTCGAGCGTCGAGGAATAGTGCGCTCGATCGAGTAGCCTCTTTCACTCGGTAGTGCTCGCTGCTTGCTCGTGGCCATGATCGTCAACCGTAGGCGCGACTAACTGGCAACTACGACGCACTTGCGATATGCTGTCTCGCAACCATAGCAAATCCCCTAAGCAACACGCACTTCCACACCGCAATAACAGCGACGACGTGTGCGCACTCGCAGCAGAGTCAGTGCGATCGACTGGCGCGAGTGTAGCAAACGTTGTGCGGGTGAGGCGCATCCCACGCTACTCCGGCGGTGGCGCCACGCTTGCAATTTCGCTTTCGCGATGTATTGAATCTGCCTTCAAGACGAGCAGTGTGTAATGTGTGCGAGTACGTTGCCAGCATCCGGTTGCGGAGACGCTTCAGTTTGCCCAAAGCGCTGCAGCAACGAGACGGCCGGAATGCTCGACAGATCCTGCGCACCACCTGCCGCAAGCGAGCTCGTTTGCGAGCGAGTTGTCGCTCCAGGTTGGAGCACCTGTCATGCGCTCTATGCGCATAGTGAACACATGGCTGTGCCTTGACCACGATTCGCAAGCAAGTTCGATGCGTGTACGTCTGTTTGTTCAACTGGCACATGCTCGGTCGCTAACGCAGCCGACTGTCGAGTCAGAAGTAAAATAGCACTCGGCAATGAAGTCGGCGGTATCGCTGACAATGGACAGCACGTGGCGCTACTGTCAGCGCTTACGCACCGAGACCGTGATTGGGGTCATAGGGTCTCATGTCGAGGAGATTCGCCTTCCTGCATGCATTCGTGTTTTATCCTTCTCATTTCGATTGCGCTTGCTGGCGAAGACCAGATCTTCCTGGCGCCATCCGCCACACATTACGACACCACTCACAATATCGTCGCTAACTGTTGATGACTTCTGTGTGTCTCTCTCGCCGACTCGCATTTGCTCCCTCTATCGCGCTCTGCTAAATCGTGCTCGAGTCTCGCGCTTGTGAGTGAGCTTGTTAGTGTGCTATTACGACGCAAAGCAAGTCATTCGTGTTTGAACCCGCGTAGCAGTTGCACTGACTAGCAAGTGTGAGTGAACACGCGTTCCCTTGAGGTGTCAACTCTGTCACTCGCGGTCAGCGCCGTAGAGGTCCAATGTTGACTGCGCCTGGACCTGTGCGTCCACCTGGGAAGTGGCTCAAAAGTCACTCGCAAGCTCCATTTTGATATGTTGGCATCTCGACGAGACCCGCTGCTACTGCTGCTTGGGCAGGTGACAACACGCTCAGCGATGCTCCTGTTGTCCTCCATCGCAGCATGGAGCGCCGCGCTCGCTGGACTCCATCTCGTGTGGTCGCGAGTTGCCCATGCACACGCGCGAAAGGCGAATGTCGGCAGCGACATTATCCGATTGCAGCCTTGGGACAGTCGCGCTGCGTGCTGCGTGCATGCATGCGCGAGTGAGTGGGAGCATTCGCTACGAGCCACACGCGCGGCATGCGGCGAGCTAGTATGTTGAACGCAAGCACGAAACACGCTCGCATGATGAGGAGGATACAACAGCAATGGCTCGCGTGTGAGCATTAGCAAAGTAGCGAGTCAAAGTGCCTGCTATGTCAAATCTCACGGGCGACGGTGAGGCAGCAAGCAAACAAGCCTGCTGCTGCTGCCGTTTGGTTTAGCGGATTGTGCCTTGCAAGTCGACACTCGCTGCGGCCGGCACACCAAACATGGCGCGTTTCTGGCCGAGAGCAGACGTCGCGATGCGTATACAAACAACAAGATGAGCGTAAAGAGTGTATGGAGATGCGCGCGATCTTGAGTCGCCAGCCTCGCAGTCGCTTGAGCGCAAAGCGTCTGACTCGCTGCTGCTGCTTTCGTAAAGCGAGTGGTGGCAGTGTATGAGCGCACGAGTACAGTAAGTAGTCAAGCAGATTTAGTCAACTCGATGTACTCGTATCCCAGAAAACAGAGAACGCATGCGGCAGGTGGCGTTGCTGCTGCTGCTGTTATCGAACTGACAGCTATCGAACTCCTCAGAACGCGAGTGAGTTGCTGACTTTGACTTGGAAGCGCAAATGTGCGAGGATGACACTCGATGGAGCAAGTTGTCGTGACAGCCATCTGGGCTGACTATGTGCGCGTAGAGAGCAAGCGACGGCGCCAGCAGCATCCTCGGTGCATGCGACGGGCCGCGACAATGGCAACCTGATCCTCCCAGTCCCGTCGTTTGTTCTCTCTACCATTTGCCACCGCTTGATCAGCGACTGCAGTCTTCACAGCCTATCCGACGCCGCCTGCTGCCACCGCAAGCCGTCTCGCTTGCATTGCTTGCCGTCTCTCTCACTCCAGCTTTTTCGCATCCTCACGCACTCGACTCGAGCCTGCTTCTCACGTCGCATCTGCGCACGTACGAGCTCACGTCGTCGAGTCTATCTCGACTCAGTCGCAGACCACCCAAAGCCAGTCACGACCACTCCGTCGATCTCACGCGCAGTAAGTCGTCAGCAACGCATTCGCAAGTGACCACGCGTCTGCCAGCCTCCACTCACTCGCACAATGAAGTCTGTCACGGGCGCTGTACCGCCACCGCCAATGCTCAAATCGGAGTTTTCGACGTTCGAGTCGCCAGTCGAACTCAACAGCCAGAACGGCCGCGACTCGTACGATGAAGAGGGCGGCCGCTTCGTCGCGGGCGAGCAGTTCTACAACCACGAGATGTACGGTTCGCTGCGCAAGGGCGGCGCCGTGGATTGGTACTCAATGGAGTGTCTCGGACTCGCGGCAGCGACGGCCACGTCAATGTTTTCGTACCAGTGCCTACTCACGGTGCTCCAGCCAATGATGAACACGCAGTTCAACCTGACGCGACAAGAAGTCACGGCCGTGCAGCGACTCATCCAGATGCCCATGGCGCTCAGTTTCCTCTTTGGTCTCCTCTCGGACTGCTACCCGATCATGGGCCTGCGTCGCAAGGGCTACATGATCCTCGGGTGCATCCTCAACGCCATCTCGATCTTCATTATCGGCGGCCTGAGCGCGCACTTTGAGTCCCAAGTGAACGCCAAGGACCGCAGCACGATGCTCATTGCGTTCGCAATCGTCATGTCCGGTCTCGCAAGCATCGGCTGCATCATCACGTACCTGTGCGTGCACACGCGCGTGATCGAGCTGTCGCAGCGCGAGTCGCTGCGCGACCGCGGATCGATCCAAGCGTCGTACCTGATCTTCCGCCGCATCGTCTCGCTCTTCTCGACGTTGTTCGCGCTCAGCACAGTCGGGACATCGGCCAAGCCGCACGTCGCGCTGTCGTCAGCAATGATTATCCTCGGCGTCATCTCGCTACTGCCGCTGCCGCTCGTGTTCCGGTACTGGCAAGAGGAGGTGTACTCGCTCAACACATCGATGCAGATCCGCGGACAGATCTTCTGGAAGATCATGCAGCAAAAGGCCGTGTGGCGCGTCATGGCGTTCATCTTCTTCTTCACGGCGTTTCTGGGCATCCAGTTCAGCGACTCGACTAACGTTATCCGTACGTGGGCTGGCGCTGCGACCGACAATTCGTTGGTCGTCAAGACGATCACGGACCTCGTGATGATGGTGACAATGGTCGTCTGGCGCTACTTCTTCATGAACCGCCTCTGGCCGTCGTTCTTTGGCATGGCGCCGTTCTTCCAGATCGCGCCGCACTTGCTCATTGCGTGTCTCGTGACGTTTGACGTCGTGCGCGATCGGTACCTCTACCGCACCGTGTACTCGCTGACGGCGATCGCCGACGGCATTGGACTGCTCAACACGATCGTGCCGATCACCGAGATCATCCAAGAGGGCTCGGAGGGGGCGCTCGTGGGTCTCACGCTCACGCTCCAGCGCTGCATCAACATCTTTGTCGGCACGAACGCCGTTGGGCTCTTCCGTGGCGACAACTTCTACACGCCAGCCGAGGTGAAGCTCGACACGTCGACCGTG
>JAADWX010000295.1:0-27909 GCA_023336405.1 Globisporangium echinulatum | reverse complement strand
TGTAGCCGAGCTGCGCTACTGGATGCAGCAGCAAGCGGCTCGCGGCGGCTTCAACGTCCGAGATCGCTGCAGTAGTCGCACGACTGCTGCTGCTGCTGCTGTGCGCGACGCGGTCGTGGAGCTCGAGCAAAGCGCGCGCACAGACGCACCTGATAAATATCTGACTCACAGTCGTAAGCTTGAATCATTTTGCTAGAATCATGCAAAATCCGATCAAAATCGGTAGCCTATATCCGGTTTTGAGAGAAGAGTAATCCGGTTTTAAGCAAATAGTGTAGAATCGAGAACGATAGACATTTCGATGTCTCGAGCACAGAGTCGCTCTTCCGTGACAAAACTCATGACAGTCGTAGCTGGTCGTCATGCAACCCTCTGCTTACCAGCCAGCGCATCACGGACCGAACGCTGCCGGCAGCGGCTCGGTCGTGAGCTGCAGCGTCCGCGATCCGTTTTCGCCGCGCCGCGTCACGCGCACTTCGATGCGCCGGCCGACCGTGTACCCGACGGCGCTCAGGATGTCCTTCGTGCTGCGCACGGGCTTGCCGTCGAACGCCACGATGACGTCACCGGGGAGCAGCCCGCCCTTGTGCGCTGGCGAGCCTGGCACGACGGTCTTGACAATCACGCCCTCTTTCACATCTGGAAACAGTCTGCGTGTGCACTCTATGTGAGGTGCCGCGCAACACACGTCCACAGACAGTCGTCGGCAGTAGTCACTCGCTTCAGTACGCACCGTGCGATCTTCTGGAGCTCGTGCGTGTTGAAGTTGATCATCTGCATGCCAATGTACGCGCGCACGACCTTGCGATGGGCGAGCAGCTGCGCAATCACTTGGCTCGCCGTGTCGATCGGGATCGCAAACGAGATGCCGACACTCCCGTCGACTTTCATCGTGTTGATGCCAATGACTTCACCGTCCAAGTTCACGAGCGGCCCGCCCGAGTTGCCGGCGTTGATCGCTGCGTCGGTCTGGATGAACTCGCCGCCCTTTTGCGGATACCCGAGCTCGCTGCTGTGGCGCGCAACGGCGCTGATGATCCCAGCGCTCACGCTGTTCTGGAGCGAGAACGGACTCCCGAGTGCGCAGACCCACTCGCCCGCGCGCAGGTCCGACGACGCGCCGAGCACGATCGTTGGCCATACCTTGGGCGTTGGCGTCTCGATCTGGAGGATCGCAATGTCCGACAGCGGGTCCGTGCTGTGGATCGTCGCGGGGTACTTGCTGCCGTCAGCGAACGTCACCTACGCGACCGTGACGAGCAGCACAAGAAGCGAGTGCTGTGAGTGCGAGTCTGTTCAGCGGACCACATAGCGTACGCTGAGGCAGACAGATTTGTCAAGTCAAGCGCACGTACCTGGATCTTGGAGTACCGATTGCTGCGGGCGACGACGTGCGCGTTCGTGACGACAAGACCCTGCGGCGCAATGATGAAGCCCGAACCGTTGCTCGAAGCGTAGCCTGCATGGGCGTACACACACACATATGGGCATCGCATGTGAGCAGTAGCAGTAGGAACAGCTTATATTGGTGCAATAGCGACTGAGTGAACCGACATTGTACGCACCCGAGTCGACTGCGACGTTCACGACTGCTGGGATCGCTTTTTCGACTGCGTCGGCAATGAAGTTGCGCGACAGGAGCGCTGTTGACCGCTGCGTCTTCTCTGGCGTCGGTACACGCTCGAGCAGCGCAGCGCAGTCTAGCAAAAGCCACGCGAGACAGACGTGAACAAGTCAGCGAATGCTTGCATGCACGTATGAGCGTGAGAAGGCGTAGTGCTTGCTTGCTCGCAAGATGTGCTTCGTACCATCTAGACGTTTGCTGCTCGCGCCGGCAATCGCTGCAGCTGCAAGTGCAGCACTCGCTGCGAGTGCATAGAGCACCGGTGTCTGTCGCGCACTCTCGCGGCGCAGCACGAGCGCGTGGCGCGCCGCTGCACGCGCTGCTCCTCGCCACATGTCGTTGGTCTCGTTCTCGTCGCACTTTGAGCTCAGAAGTGGGTCGAAATCGGGTGTCGTACGGCGTATTAGCGTGCGCCACACAATTTTCACACGCGCAACGTTTCGTTTGGTGACTTCAACCAAAATTACCAATCAGCATCAGCTCATCGACGCCGACGCGTGCGTGAAGCAAGGAGCTCTCTGTGGGCATGGACTTCTCGTTCATTGACGACGTGGTGCGCTGCTGCGCTTGACGATGAGCATCTGCATGGGCTTCAAACACATTCACATACAAAGCACTAACTGCGCTCTGCTGTGGTCGCCTGCACATGCAGCTCCTGCAGCAACAGCTGCACGACCTCGCGTACTACACGCAGACGCAGCGGCGCCACAACGCACTTCCGCGCGTCGACAGGTGCGTGTATGCAGCATGTGTACACTTCACTACATGCACATGCACAGCGAGAGAGAGAGCGCGCTGACAGGATGCTGCGGCCACAGCGTGCGGTTCCATCGGATCGGGAGTCCCGGACAGTATGGCGTCAGCATCGAACTTGTCCTGCTCAAGAAGAACGTGCGTTGTTGTTTGCCATTCACGCCACTGCTGCTGCTGCTGGGCTCGCGTGCTGCTGTCAACGTGACTTACTCCACAGTTCACGTCTGCGCTCTAATGCGAGCAGCCCGAGAGCTACGGCCACGCCGAGCAGCGCATTGACGTCGCGATCCGCGTGGCTGCGCGCTTCCCAGCCGAGATGCCACTGATCGCCTGTACGCTCGGCGCCGAGGTGCGTCTGTACGTGTGTATGTGTGAGGCAACAAACGCGTACGTGCAGCTCACGCAGTGAACGGCGGCGCATAGAACCTCCCGCCGACACTCCAGCACGACGGTCAGCTCGTCGTGCCGTGGCTGCAGACCCGCACGTGGCCCAGCGGCTACTCGCTCAGTCTCTTCGTGAGCGAGCTCTGCACGGCCGTGAACGGAACGCTCGGCGACGTCCGTTCGCCTGGCACGCGCGTGTGTCTTGCACCGAGTCAGCAGATCACAGAGACAGCAGCCGAACAGCACTTTGCGACGACGCCGCAGCGCGTCAAGAGCGGTGCGTTCACATACTGAGTGGCTGTACGACTGTATGTATCGCTATGTCTGAGTCATCACACTGACTGATTGAGTGCGCGACGTGCTTGCATGACAGACGAGAGCCGACCGACGGCCGTGCCAGCAGCGCTCGTGTTCAAGTGCAAGTGGCGAAACGTGCAGAAGCGCTTTGTGGCGGCAGCGCCACGCTCGATCACAGAGCTCGCAGCGCTCATCAAGCAGCAGTTTCGCATCGACGCAGCGCACACAGTCGTGCTCAAGGAGTTCCTCAGGTACGATGGATGCTGTCAATCGGACTGGATGGATGGGTGTGGACAGACCTCGCGGGTGCTGTCGACCGTGGCTGACGCGATGAGTTATGCGATTGCAGCTCGCAGCTCGGCTCGATCCTCGCGACCGACGAGGTGCGTGTCCGTGTGCGTGTGCGAGGTCGTCGTCATGTACGCAGTGGTCATACAGACAAAGTACGAGCTGCTGCTGAGTGCACGTGTCGATTGCGCATTGCTAGGACGTTGCGCGCTTCTGCGGCTCTGGCCTCGCGACGGTCTACATCATCGTCGAAGGTGAGTGCGCTGCGCTCGTCGTCTCTACGAGCTACACAACACGCACCTTACGCTCGTTCGCATTTTGCTCGTCCCGCGCCCGCCTGCGTGTCTGCTGTAGATGGTAGTGCCGTCGAGACCGAGAGCGTCGACTTGCTCGGCTTGCACTCGCCGCCACGGTCGCCAATCGCGACCAAGCACCGCCAAGCGGAGCCACCGCCGCGCCAGACGCCTGTGTCGTGTCTAGCACTGCAGCCGCCAGCAACACCGCCACTCCCAACAGCAGTGCTGCAGCCGCCCGTGGCTGCTCCACTACCTGGCAGTGCACACGTCCGGCAGATCCCAGCTTCAGTATGTACACGAGCCCGCTCGGTGTCGCCGCTCGTTGCTACTCGTCTCATACCAGCTTTCCTTTGTGCGTGCAAATAGGACTTTAAGGTGATCAAGTCCATTGGCATGGGCTCAAGGTGCGACGCTGCTGGTGCTGTGGAGACGACAGCAACGAGTGCGAGTGATGCTGACGTGGCTCTGTGCGTCTGCCGCTGTCGCTCAGCTGCCGCGTGTACCTGGCAACCTGGCGCGGCTCAGACGTCGCAGTCAAGGCGTACGTCGGTTTACCTGTGTCTGTCTGTCTGTCTGTTCACAGGGCGTCTCACGTGGCGTTCTCACTCACACTGCGGCTGGATACACACAACTGCGACTGCACTAGGTTCACGGGCACGGACCGACGCGCCGTTGAGAAAGAGTGTTCGAACGAAGTCGCGATGATGACGCGCCTTGGGTGTCACCCGTCGCTCGTGCTCTTCCTCGGCGTCTGTCCGAGTCCACTGAGTCTCGTGTTCGAGTACCTCCCGTTCTCGCTCTTGTACGTTGCGAGTGCGCGCTGAGTGACTGAGTAGTGAGCCGCACTGACTGCTCGCCATGTCGAACCAGTGAGCTGATCAACGGCGTGAACGAGCCCGACCGCACGATCCCGCCGTTCCCAACGTCCTGGACCAAGCGCGTGACGATGATGGTGCGTCGCGCGACGTTCAAGTGGCCTCAGAGGCATCTCTCTGACTTGGCTGTCGCCCGCTCTATCGCTCGGCTGTACATCGCAGCTCGACTTGGCCAAGGGTCTGCAGTTCCTCCACTCGTTCGACATCCTCCATCGGTGCGGATGGCGTCGCAAACGCTCGCTACTCTGCTCTACAGACACTCTCGATCTTGTACTCACTGCCAGTGTTGTGTACCGTGTCGTCGTGTCTGCTCGACAGCGACCTCAAGTCGCTGTACGTGTCGCTAATCGCTGTTGCTATCTCTTTCGTGATGTCCACGCTCATGTTCACTCGCTCACTCACTGCTGCTGACATGCGTGTGTCGGCATATAGGAACCTGCTCGTGACGCTCGAAGGACGCGTGAAGCTCGCAGGTGCGACGTTGTGATGCACCGACTGTCTGATGCGCGTATACTGCACCTACCCACGCATGTCATTGGCACAGACTTTGGCATCGCGCGCGTCGCAACAGCAACGACCGACTTTATGACCGGCTGCTGCGGCACGTTCCAGTGGATGGCGCCGTGCGTCTGTCTGTTTGCTGCTCATAGCTGTGTTGCAGTGCGTTGCAGTGCTGTTGGCGTCTCAGCGCACTCGACCACTCACGCACTCGCGTCTCTATCGTCTTTCTCTAGAGAGGTGATCGTGAGCCAGCGCTACTCGCTCTCGGCCGACGTCTACAGCTTTGGCGTGATCGTCTGGGAGATCTGCGAAGCCGCTGCGCCGTTCGCCGACGTCGCACCGAGTTACGTACCGATCGCCGTCGTAAAGGAGAAGCGGCGGCCGCTGCTGTCGCCCACGACGCCACCAGTACGAGCAGCTCATTGCTTCTATATGTCTGGCTGTCTCGCTGTCTAGTGGTGCTATCCACCAACCAAGTGACGCTACACGGATGACTGTCTCTGCATAGGCGCTGCAGAGCCTCATCCAGAGCTGCTGGCAAGAGGACGCAGCGCGGCGCCCGACTGCCGCGCAGGCCGTGCGCGTCCTCCAGAGCTTCTTCCCGTCGACGTGACCAATCGATCGATCCACTCGGCACAACTGACCAAGCGACAGCAGACGCACAGCGTATAGTATACACCTCCACACCTCCGCACACAACGATTCCACAAAGAGTGCACATGACGGACCCATACGCAATGGCATCGATTCATCTTGACGAGCAGTCACCGAAAGCACGCGAGGCCTTCGACGTAGAGCTTGAGCTGCGTCCTAAAGAGCGTGCTCGTGATCTGCTTGGCGCGCTGGATGTCACTCAGCGGGTTGTTCACGACACACTCGACGTAGATGTGCGCGTAGATGTGCTTGAGCACGGCGCTGAGGTCGCCCGCAACGTTGTCGGTCATGAGGATGAAGCGCAGGCCACTCGCGGTCTCGTACTCGTGGCACGTGTACGCGTTCGTTTGGTAGCGTTGCATGCCCTCCATCTGCGGTGCAACTGCCGGCTGGTCGACACCGAGTCCATTGACGCCATTCGCGATCGTGAGCGCGTCGGCGCCAGCTGCAGTCGTCGGTGCGAGCTTGAAGACAAACTCTTTGAGCGAGAAGAGCAGCCCAAAGAGCAGCCGCTTTTCTTCTTCTGGGTCAGCGTAGCTCACAGCGCGCGTGGCACCGACGTTCCATTTCTCCTGGTACAGACACGACCCCGTGCGCGTGTAGATGTGCAGCGAGTAGATCATGTTGGTGGGCAAGCTCGTCAGATCGATCGATTGACCAAGTGCGCCTTCACGTTTGCGCGTTGGTCGACTTGGATGTCTTCGCGTCCAAATAGTGTGGTCACATACATTATGTCGAATAAAATGACGCACGTACTCACTAAAGTACGTTTATCCCCGCTAAAGTGCGACCACCCAACAACAACAACGACTTGGACAACTCGATGCACATCACTGCCATTTCCAGACTCCGAGCTCCATTGACAGGACGGAGGGCAGCAGAGCAAGACGACGCTGCAGCAGCAGAAACGATGGCAACACCACAGCAGCTCGCTGTGCGAATCACGCCACACGACCACTCGATCGATGCAGCTACAGTTGCTGCGCTCGTGCAGACGCTGCCGACGCAGACGCTTACTGTGACGCCATCGAGCAGCGACATTGACACGAACGCTGCGCACTCGATCACAGTCGCAGGCATCACTGGCAAGCGCCAGCAGCTCGCGCTTGCGTGTCTGCTGCATTGGGCGCTCAACTGTCCAAACGACGCGTCATCGACATCAGACAACAGTGCAGCGCTCGAGCCTGCTGTCGCCGTGGCGGTACGTGCTCTATCGCCGTTGTGTGCATTGCTCTGTGGTGTGCGCTTGCTGCACATACGTGTGAAGGCGTGACGCAATCGCTCATACCTTCTCCTCTTGTCGTCTCTCGCGCTCGCTCGCACTCGCTCGATGCAGCTCAGCGATTGCACTGCAGCATCCTCGTGGATCGCACTACACGACGCACT
Organism: Globisporangium echinulatum; assembly: GCA_023336405.1. Taxonomy (NCBI): domain Eukaryota; phylum Oomycota; class Peronosporomycetes; order Pythiales; family Pythiaceae; genus Globisporangium; species Globisporangium echinulatum. Next base: position 20,851 of record JAADWX010000295.1, on the reverse strand, counting down.
CGGCTGCACCACGAGCGAACTCGCACTGACTTACAGTCGACTGCACGTGCTGCGCGACGACGCGGCGTTCATACAGCGCGTGCTCGTCGCGAAAGTGCAGGTTGTCGACTGCCGCCCGCTCGACGCGTTCCTCGGGCTCGACGCGTCGCCAACGCAGGCCGTTGCCGGCCACTTTGACGGCGCGTGGAACGTGCCAGTCGCAACGCTGTTTGCAGCACCGCCGTCGGCTACTAACGCAGATGCGACTGACACTGTTGCTGACGCTACTGCCGACGCGACCGATGACGCACATGCGCTGCTGCCACTCGACTCGCTTCGCGATGTGCTCGTGAACGTTGTCGGCATCGACTTGGACACGCCAGTAGCAACGATCGCAGCCGACCCGCGCGACGCTGCACTCGTTGCAACGAGCCTCGTGCTCGCAGGCCACACGAGCGTCGTGCTGAGTCTCTCGCCACTCTGTGCTGCGCTCGTCGCAGCGGCGCCGACTGAGTGCACAACCAACATCTTTCACCACGACCAGCTCGTGTTTGCGACCGACGGCGGCGCGTTCGACCTATCGCCACCACACGACAGCACTGACACTGCGACTGCGATCGACGCTGCGACGGTCAAGGCCATCAACGACGCGTACGCCAAGCGCGTCAGCGGCACCGACGTGTCGAACGTCAATGATGACGACGATGACGACGATGACAAGGACGACAAGAAGGATCAAGCAACAGCTACTGACGAAGTCGTGTACGTCCACGACGGCCATCGGTTCTTTGACCTTCCGGCGCCGATCACGAAGCGCGTGTTCCTCGACGCGTCGCTTGCTATCTACCGCGTCGTGTCGTTCGTGCTCGCGCCGTTTGGCTTTCCAACTGCGCTGCACGACGCGCGCACGCTCGCGGACGTCCAGACGCAGTTTGGCGCGCTCTTCCAGGATGCGATCGAGGTCTGTTCCGATCTCGTGTATGGGCACTACGACCTCAACGAAGGCGCGATGGCCACGAGCGTCCACAAGTGGGTCGAGCGCAAGCGCGACCGCGACTGCTCAGCGCGCGTGCGCGAGATCAACGACCTCTGGGCCGCGCTCTACGACGCGCCAGCCGTCGTCGAAGTGCCGGACATGTCGGACGACCGCGTGCTCGCACTCGCGACGCAACTGTACGAGCGACTCGAGCAAGCCGTGCGCACGCGCGCTCCGTGGGCGTTTGATGAGCCAAGTGCTACCACCAACAGCAACAGTGTTGACAATGACGAGGCCGAAGCACAGCGCAAGCTCTCGACCTCCTGGCAGTGCATGTACCCGAGCGTCGTGTACACGCTCGGGTTCATCCCAACGGAGTCGGCGGCGACCCACCGGAAGCTCAGCACGCTCCAGATCAAGTCGTTCATCCAAGCCGTGGCCGACGCGACGTGGAGCGTCATGCGCGACGCCAACCTGAGCCAGATCGAGTTCCAAGCGCTGTGCGACACAGTCACGGACCCAACACACCGCGACGCGATCGCTGCGCTCGCACACGCAGCCGAGCCAACGCTGTACGTCGTCACGCACTTCCTCACGCGGGCCGTGCCAACGGACGAGACGTACGCGAGCAGCATTGCAGGCGTCCGCGCTGCTGTTGCGGACGGTGACCGGCGCCGCCGTGCAGGTCAACACGCCGTTGCGCTCGCGTCATACGCCAAGGCGTTTGCGCACCTCCCGCTGTTCCACCGCGACGTTGTTGCGGCGATCGTCGGCCGCGCGCAGTGTCTCGTCGCGCTCGACAAGCTCGAGCAAGCGCGCGCGGCTGCGCTCACAGCTTTGCGAATCGACCCGTTCCGCGCCGATGCGTACGCGTGTCTCGGCGCGATCGACGAGCAGAGCAGCCACGTCGACGACGCCGCTGCGATGCAGCACTTTGTCACGGCGTTCGTGCTCGACGGCTCGCGGTCGCCCGCGCACGCTGAAGCGATCGACCGCGTGTCGCGCCGCGTTGGACGAGCTGAAGCGACGCACGTGTTTGCCGCGATGGTCTGCGAGCACGCGCTGCCGTCTTCGTGGCTCACGCAGAGCTACTTTGACGCGTTCGAGCACGACGCCGACGCGACCGCGCGCGTGCCGTTCGACATTGCAAAGACTGTCGATGCGGCCGCAAACGACCTCGACGCGGACTTGCTGCTCATGCGCGCTGTACACCACAAGCGCGCCAAGCGCTTTGGCGACGCTCAGCGCGATGTCTGCGCAGTGCTCGAGCGGTCCGAGCAGCTCACACCCGAGCATCGCGCGCTTGCGCTCAACCTCCACGCGTCGTTCCTGTACGTCGCAGGCGACGTGCACGCTGCGCTCGATGCGATCGCGCAGAGCATTGCAATCGACGCGACGGTCGTGAACGCGCTCGTGAAGCAAGGCGGCTTCCTCGCGGAGCTCGGCGATGTCGCCGGCGCGACCGAGTGCTTTGAAGCCGCAGCGGCGCTCGACCCAAACAGCGCCGACGTGTACTTGCACTGGGGCCAGATGGCACTGCTCGACGGCGACTACGCGGCTGCTGTCCAGACGCTACGCCGTGCCATGTCGCGGTCCGATGCGCTCGCGGTCACGCACGTGTCGTACGGCATGGCGCTGTACAAGAGCGGCTCGGTCGTCCAAGCAAACGACGTGTTTAATGACGCGGTTGCGCGGTTCCCAGCGTCGCCCGAGGTCCATCTGTTCCAGGGCGAAGTGCTCGCGGACCAGGGCAACTATGCGGGTGCGATGCACCACTTCCTGCGCGCGTTTGAGCTGTCGCCGGCGTGTCCACTGCCGTTTCTCAACGCCGGTCGCGTCTACGTCGGCACGAACGACCCGATGCGCGCGATCGCGCACTTTGAGCACGCGCTCGCGATCGACCCGCGCTGCAGCGCCGCGCACCTCGACATTGCACAGGTGCTCTTTGCGCAGGGCCGCACGCGCGACGCGTTTGCGCACTTTGACGTCGCGGCGACGTGCTGTCGATTCTTGCCCGAGGTCGAAGAGGTCTGCGCGTGCCGCGCGATGGCCAAGATGCAGCTCCAGGTCACCGAGATCCTCGGCGTCGAGCTGCGCCACATCATGCGGAGCAAGTAGAGAATGCGACAAGAGAGTACGACAGTAGCAAGAGCGCGTGACGCGAAGCTGTCGGATCGCTAAGCAGATGAACAGAATGAGCAGCTCCATGTGTGTTGTGTTTGTTGAGCTGCTTGCTGCTAATGACGCAGGTGGTAGTTGTTTGATAGATGGTCACTTTGACTGGCACAAAGTATGTGGAAGTGTGCATCCAGATACTGCTTCGGCTGAATTCCAGCAGCATCAGGCAGTTCGATTGGTAGCGTCTCCTGTCGTTAGTGTCGTCCAAGCGAGCAAGAGAGCAATTGAGCGTGTCTGCTGTCTACGCCACATCCATCACCTCGTAGCTCCAACTTGGCCACCACTTTGTAGCTCCCACTTGGCACCATGAGCAAGCGCATGAACCACCCGGCGTTCACGTACGCAGTGCTCGTGAGCCTCGCCGGCGGCGCTGGATACGTGATGAAGCGGCACCTGCCGTCGCTCGTAGGTGGCACAATGCTCGGTGTCGCGTTCCTCGGCGCCGGCATGCTCGCGATCACGGACACGATCTCGGACCACACGTTTGCGCACTCGACGTCGATGGGCATGTCGGGTATCATCACGGGCATCATGGGTCGCCGCGCGCTGCTCACGGGCCTCAAGACTCCAGCGGGACTCGCGACGGTCGGTGCCGTGTCGATGGGCTACCACCTCCAGCAGCTCGTGCACGCGCCACCGCGGCTCAAGTACATTCCAGGGGCGATCTATATCCAGCGAGGCCGCAGTGGCGCTGACGGTCGACGCGGAGACGATGGTGTCGCCTCGGTGTAACGAGCGAGTATCTATATATCATGTATGTGTATGAGAGAGCCATGGCAGCTCAGTCTGCAGAAGGCGGGCATTTCCAAGTGCGTGCGCATGCCGCATGTGCATGGTGTTCGATGTCATGCACATTCACAGATATGCATGTGACCAATGTCTTGAATAAAGTATACATTCGCGCATCTGCGGCTCATTACATACATCTAGCAAGTATACGACTGATAACAGTAGGAATTCGCTCACGCCACACACAACGCAATCCATCAAGACGATTGACACGCAGCACACATCCAAATCAATCGCCAACACCTCACGACCACACAAGCAAGCTCGAACGATGTCGCACCACCCAACGTACACGATGGCGGCGCTGCTGGGTGTCGGCGGCGTCGCAGGCTACATTCGCACCAAGTCGATGCCGTCGCTCGTCGCGGGCGTCGCACTCGGCGCAGGCTTTGGCGTCGCGGGGTACATGTTGCAGAGCGGTCACATGACGCAAGGTCACGGTGTCGCGCTCTTTGCGTCGACGATCACCATGTCGGCCATGGGCGTGCGCGCGATCCGGTCGCGCAAGCCGCTGCCGATCGCGATCTCGTCGCTCGGCGCCGTCTCGGCCGCGTACCACGCGCAGCGCTTCACCGAATGGATCGGCCAGGAGTGATTCGCGCACGCAGCTAGCTGTCTGTCCACCACACGTTTGCCGATCAAAAGCTCCACCGAGCAGCTACGGATCTACATACAAAGTGCGCATCTCCTACAGCCATATATCCAGCAACAAACAAGTGGATATTCGTCGTGTGTGGATGTGTGCGGATGCAGCTAGCTGAAGAGACTGCTATGTATCTGCATCCTTCCCTCTGACTCGTAGTCTTGCCCTATTGCTACTAAATGCCGGACGTGTATTGGTCCGCTACCGTCTCCTACTTCATCATCTATCGCTCGCTCTCGCTCTCGCTTACGCTCTCGCTTACGCACTACTCGATGGCGGCTGCACGGACGAGACGCACGCTGCGAGCATGTCTTCAAACATCACGCCAGTCATGTTGCGCGTGAGGTAGATCGCGTCGCCAACCGTCGGTTGGTCCGTCTCGCTACTACTCCCATTGCTATCGGGTACGTCGCGCGTGACACCGGGCGAGAACGCAATCTCGACGCGAAAGCGGTCTTCGCTGTCCTCTTCGAGCGCCGGTGTCTCAAACACGCGAATGACAACGTGCGCAAGGTAGTTGAGCTCCGCGACGTCGTCGAGCGCTGCGCTCGCACCGCTTGCGAGTACTTTTGCTGCGTCAAAGATGTACTTGCGCTGCGGCATGCGCTCGCGCACGCTAATGCCCATGCGCTTGAGGATCTCGTTGCTAAACTGCTCCTCTTCGAGCGAGATATCACACTCGCTCGCTGCGCCTTGCTGCAAGCGCCGACCGCGCCACGTTGCGCTCTGGAACCGCAGGACGTTCAGCAGCGTGTGCATGTGGCTCTCGCTCGTAAAGTACAGACGCGTACGCACTTGCGTCGCTGGACTCTTGATCCGGAGCTCCTTGGCGTACGAAGGATCGAGGCGATAGCCGTGGTGCTCGATACTCGCATCAAGTGGTAGTGTACTGTCACTACTACTCTCGTCCGACGACACGGTGAATGGCTGGTAGCCGCCATACAGACTGTTGCTTGTCGCCGAGTGCTCGCCACTCGCAGCGCTCGACATGACAGCGACAATGTCGGCGCGGATCTTCGCACACAGCGCCTGCGACACGCGAATGCCAATCGACTGCTTCTCCGCGACTTCCATGCCGTACTCCTGCGGGACGTAGCAGCTCGCAAACGCTTCGGCAAGCGCAAACAGTTCGCGCCCGGACCGCAGCCGCACGTGCGCGTTATGAAGTAAATCGTACTTGATGCAGTCGTGCACGTCCGGGATCTTGCTGAGGTCGTACTGATTGGTTTTGGGCGAATAGAAGTCGCGGTAGATCTTGTCCCAGCGCTCAAACATGAGCGAGAACGTCTCGCCCATGTACAGCGGCGACTTGTCGTCCGCAGCTACATTGTAGAGCAATAGTAGCCATTTGTGTCAGTATATCTGAGTCTGAGTCGGATTCGGATACTTCACTGGAGGGCGAGACATACAGCGACATAGACAGCCACACAGCTCCACACGCACTCTTGTCCTGCGCGATCTCTTGGATCTCGGTCTTGAGCTTCCGGATGAGCTCGTGCAAGCGCGCTAACGACTCGGTCGGGTTCTTGATCGTCTCGAGCGCGCGGAGGATCGACGCTGTCCCGAGCGGCGCGACCGCAGCTGCAAGTTCGTCGTGCGTCGCGTACTCGCGCTGCAACAGACTCTTGAGCTTTTCTTTTGTGCGCTGGATCTCTTCGTTCGCATCGGCTTGGCCCGAGTGATCGAGCATCTTGTTTGCGTCTATGAGACAGAGGGATGGGCACATGTGCATACACGATCACAGTGTTGAGTGTCGGTCCAATAGCGACTCGATACGTCCAGTTCCAGCAGCCATAGCACCACTGCACACGACCCGCACCTTTGCCGAGTGTCGTGACGAGACTCACGAGGATCGGCGTGAGGTCGCCCTCGAGTTCTAGAAAGCCTTTTGCAAACGCAGCAGCAGTCATCTGGACGCGGCCTTCGTCGGACGTGAAGATCTTGAGGTCGTGCCGGAACGTCGAGTGGAGTCGGAGCAAGCCGCCTTCTTCGACTGGGTACAGCAGGTTCCGGAACGACCGACCGAGCTCTTCGCCTTGGCGCTTGCCGGTCTCCGTGAGGTCGCCACCCCACTTGAGGATCATGAGGATCTCGGTGCGTTCCGACCGCCGGGGCTTGAACTGCACTTTGCGGTTGATGCCAGCAAACTTCCAGCGCTCGAGCACGCGCTTCATCTGCAGCAGCTTCTCAAAGCTGTCGCCGCCCTCGTGCTCCCACACGGCGTCTTTCGAGCCAACGCCTGGCGCGTACGCTTTGATGAGACTCCGCACGAGGTCGAGGAGCTCCTGGAGGTCCGCGACGGCCTTGACTTTGACTTCTTCGAGGACGTTGCTGCTGTCGAGCGGTCGCCGCGCTTCGTAGAACGCGACGAGGTCGCTCTCCCACACGACAGTCTTGAGCTTTTGCTTGGGCGTTCGGTCGCCGTGACGTACGATCGCAATGACGCACCGGAGCTCCTCTTTCATCTTGTCGTCACTGTCAGCATCAAGCGCCGAGAGGCCAGCGCTCGTGACGCTGCTGACACTCGACTCGGACGCGTCGGACCCCGAGCTCTGGCGCGTCCCAAACTCGTTGTACGTGAGATTTGCAGCGCTCGGTTCGGTCGCGTACTGCGGACACATCTGCGGCGTTGGGCTTGCGCACGAACTCGCACGGCGCTGGCGAAAGTACCGCGACCGGAGCGCTGACACAAGGTAGTTGTGCAGGATCAAGCCGCAGTCGTCGTAGTACTTCTTTGAGTTCTTCACAAAGCTCCAGCCGTTGACGTCGCAGACGTACGAACTCCCGCGGACACGCAACAGATCAAAGCCACAGACGGTCTGATGGAACGCAAGACAGACCTTGCGCGCCATCTCTTTCTCGGCCGAGTTGAGGATCACGGGGTACCGCACCTCTTTGCCGGCCGAGTCACGGAGCACGCGGCCGTCGAGCACCGGCGACTTGCGCGCCTCGGCGTGGCCGTAGCTCGACCCAACGGTGTACACTTTGACGTCCGTGCCCTGTGTGTTGAGGAACTCTTCGTAGATGTACGAGCCGTCGCGCCGGATGTGGTTCACGTCGGGGTAGAACTCACTGGAGCGGTCGCCGACCTTGCGGAACAGCCGCTTGCTGCCGCCGCCGGCGCTCGTGGGATAGTAGATGTAGATGTTGTGGTCCTCAGCATCGGCTGGCTTCTCGACAAACGGCTTGTTGATCCGCACGCCGTTCGCAACGACGTAGTTGTCAGTCTCCTCCACGTCGTCCGCTGCAGCGCCGCAGTCGCGGTTCACGACTGCATGGCGCGGCACTGGGATGCCGTGGCGCGTGAGCATCGCGTACACGCGGCGGCGGTCAAACAGCACGTGCTGCATGTTGAGGTCGTTCACAAGTACCGGATGCGTCAGTTTCACGTACTGCTCGGCCTTTTGGAGCGGGAAGCCGGTCGAGTAGAAGCTAATGAGCGCGTCGCACACGGGCCACGCGTCGACGGGCAAGTCGAGGATCGTATGGTCGTCAAAGATGTAGACGTCAAACTGCTTCTTCTTGCTCAGACGGCGCAAGATCTCTTGCATCGGCTTCGACCGCGTCTTCTTCTCCATTGCGCACACGCCGACGACGTACTTCTTGACGACTGTTGCTGCTGCTGCTGCCGACTCGTCGGTTGGTACCTGCACCGACAGCGGCGTGCGCGTACTCGCGTTGTTACTGCTGCTGGTGCCTGTTCCAGCACCAGCCATCGCTGTCTGCATCATTGCAGCGTGCAATCAGCAAGTGGATGCACGCAGTGTGCAGCGTCCAACGTAGGTGTCTAGCTACCAAACTCTCTCGCTTCCTTGCGCGTGCGTGTGTGTGTATGTGAGCTTTGCGCTTGTTGGTTTGGGCGGACCTTTAGAAATAGCGAACGACGACTGGACGATTGGACTTCAAGCTCGTATGCAACGCAACAATGTGGAATCTCGGCAAGTCGAGATTCAGTGACCACCTTCCCGTTCCGACAACCTGCAAACGTGACCGTCGATTCGACATGAAATGTCGAATGCAATCTGCAACACACATTTTGGCTAGTAAAACGCAGGTGAGATTCACGAGACATGTCGCGAGTCTTTTTTTAGAGCCGCCGTGTCGCCGAAACAAATCCAAAACTCGCTCTTTCGAGTACAGACAACAACAAAAGACAAGACTTGGATACAAAGCAGCACCACCACATGGACATACATGCCAGCACTACAGTAAAGGCACGGCACTGAGTGAGCGATCCTACACTCGCTAGTGTAGTCGCTACCTCCCTGCTCAGTAACGTGGCTTAGCAGCCTGGACGAACCGACGTCGGCGTTGGCTTGACCGTCGTTGGGCCAGGCACTGGCGCTGCAGTCGTTGGCACTGGCGCTGCTGTTGGTGCGACCGTCGGGTCGTCCTGCAGCTGCAGCCACTTGCTCAAAAACGCGCCGAGCGTCTCGCCCGAGTCGCCCATGACCTTGGCGTAGCCCTCGTAGCCAGTGAACACGTGCTTCTCGCCCTCGGTGAAGAACGACTGGACGCGCGCGCTCACGCTGCGGTATGTGTCGATCATCGCAACGGCTTGCTGTAGCCATACAAAAGTAAGTGGTAAGCGTGAGCACAACAGATGACAGATGCGCCATTGTTGCCGTCGTCACGATATGGCTACTGCATGTATACATAGGCATCCAACGAACAAGTACATTTGTCGCACCTTGTACCACACGTCGGCTGCGATGAGGTTCGTGAACGGGTAGCCAGCAATGCCGTCTTTCATGAGCTGGTAGAACAGCCGCTGCGTGCTGTCGCCTTTGCTGTTGATAAAGAGCCAGTCGCTGAACGGCGTGGCTTTGAGCAGCGCGGTCATGAGCTGCACGACAGTCATCGTCTTCGCCTTGCACGCAGCAACGACATCGGCTGGGATCTTGAGGTCGACGTCGCACGAGCCATAGAAATCGACGACCGAGCCGGCTGAGCGCGTCGCTTCCGGGAACACACCGACGTAGCTGTCGCCAATGACCGAGTACCGAATGCCGGCGTCCTGGACGTGCCACATGTCGGCGACGAGGCTGCTGAGCGCCTGCACAGCGAGCGACCCGGCGCTGCCGCCACCGATGACCAAGTGCTCGGGCGCCGGGTAGTTTGCACGCGCCCACTGGAGCGCGGCGATCGAGTTCGCGTACCCAGCCATGTGCATCGTCCGGTTCTGCCCGAGGCACTGCGGCTGCCCGAGCAGCGTTGCGTAGAAGCTGTCGACTGGCGCGTGCACGGCGTTGCCGACGTGCAGGTCACCCGTGCAGTACGGCACGTGCACGATGTTCCAGTCCCGGAGCAAGTTCTCGGGGTTCGAGCGGTTGAACACGCCAGAGCTCATCGCGTCGGCGTTCGGACTGAACGTACCGCCGCCAGTCGCGCACTGGAGCGAGAAGCTACAACTATCCGCATCAATACAGGCGCCACCGCCATCGAAGACAATGAGAAGCTTGGTCGACGGCGTTGGGAGCTGCTGGGTCGGGAAGACCTGGAAGAAGAACGTCTTGTTTGTCGAGTACCGCCCGCTCGCTTCCGTATAGTCGTCGTACGCGCAGCGCGTCTTGCCACCTGGGTAGATGAGCACGCTGCTGTCGCGCGCCGACGGCTGGATCGTGTCGGCAGCGCACTGGTTCGTTGCGCTGAGCGTGCAGACCTCGTCGCCAGGGCGGTACGCAGTGGCCATGTCTCCAGCAAAGCTGCCGAGCGCGCACACGAGCGCAGCAGTCGCGAACTTCCACATCGCGAGGTACTATATGCTGATAAAGTGGCGGAGCTTGAGGTGGAGAGTTGCAGGCGGCGTGCGTGTGTGTGCGAGCGACGGAGCGCGTTTCGAAGTGACTGGCATCGACAGCGAGCGCTGCGTGGAGGGATTTCTCGGAACCCTCGTCGTCACCTGACGCTCGAGCTTTGACCTGCATCCTGTTCACTCGCTCGCATTCCCGTGAGCTGATCACGAGCGCATCCACTCCTTCGGCGGGAGAGCGCGGGCACCAGCGAATCAGCGCGTAGAACTTGTTGAAGCGGGCATCGAGCCCACTCTATCGAGCGGTCAATAACATGCACGGACCTGCGATCGAGCGGCTTCTCAGCATTGATCGCTCAGGCAGAGCTTCGCATGCTTGCGTGCATGATAGACGTGCGAGCAACCACGTTCCTAGCGGTGAAAGGCGAAAACGCAATTACACCTCTTGACATACATTCACATATAACATGCTCAAGAAGGTCATTCGAAAATTATTCTGAGTCGTCTTCAATCTAAGAAAATCAGAAAATAGTCATAGATATAAAAATTTAGAAAAACAAAGAATACGAATTTAGACAACTCAGAATTTTATTTTTTTGAGTTTCTGCGCATTTTTTTGGATCTCTGCGCATTTTTTGTAATTTCTGCGCAAAAATGTCGACGTTTTCTTATCCGCAGCAGCGACTGCAATCTGATTCTTGTATCGCAATATCGTTCTCGTAGAGATATCGCCAACTGCAGCAAACCAACTACATCATATTTTTATACTTGACTACTGTATTTAAAATCGCAGAATAGTAGGATCCGCCATCCACATAGTGATTCTAAGTCAAATCACCGCCACTCTCAAACATCTTGGCTTTTGTATGCTCTGCCGTCCTCATAGTGTTTTCAAGGTGTACCACAATTAGAATTTAATGAGATTTTCTTGCGACGCAAAGTGCTTTTGTATGAATGAATTGTCATGTATTGCACACAAGATTCATATGATATACGCAGGCTCAATTATGCTGTTTGCCGAGTTTGGGCTGCTTGGTTCGCGCAAGACTTTGCAACGAGTGACGCGACAGCTGGCAGCCAACTTCAGATCCCATTTTCTCCGTTCCCTCCCAGCCGTCTCTTCACGAGCACAAGCACGACAACAACTGTCATGAGCACCAACGACGCGGAGAAGCAAAAAGAGCAGCAGCAGCAGCTCGCGGCGGTGGAGCATGAGCAGCAGCAAGTCGCAGCGTTCGAGCAAGAGCACGCTGCGTCGCCGTTCTTCAGCAAGCACCCCAAGGGATTTGGCGACATGGTGCTGCTCGAAGAAGTGAAGATCACGAAAACGTACTTGCTGCCGGTGCCGAACCTCGCCGAGTGGCTGCCGCAGCTGGACCAGCAAGCGAGCAACCAGCGCAAGATCGACACGCAAGACCCGAGCGGCGACGTGCCGCGCAAGAGCACGTACAACAAGATCATGGGCGCGACCGACGTGATCCTCGGTGACATTCGGCGCAACGACCACCAGGAGGCCGTCTCGCGCGCGTACGTGCGTGCTGGACCGCGTGCGTCGCTGTACTTTGATCCAGCTAAAGTCAAAGCTGCTGTCGTGACGTGTGGTGGGCTCTGTCCGGGTCTGAACAACGTCGTGCGCGACATCACACTGACGCTCTGGAACTTGTATGGCGTGCGCGAGATCTACGGCATCCGCATGGGCTTTGAGGGCTTTTCAAACTGGACGTCGCTCGACGACAGGCAGGCGCCGATCATGCTCACGCCCAAGTCGGTCGCCAACATCCACCACTCGGGCGGCACGATCCTCGGCGCGAACCGCGGCGGCTTTGACGTCGACAAGATCCTTGACTTTCTGACGAGTCGCGGCGTGTCGCAGCTCTTTGTGATTGGCGGTGACGGCACGCACCGTGCAGCAAACAAGATCGCCGACGAGTGCCGCAAGCGCGAACTTGCGATCGCGATCGCGGGCATCCCGAAGACGATCGACAACGACGTCGATCTGCTTGACCGCAGCTTTGGCTTCAACACGGCCGTTGAAGAGGCGCAGCGCGCGATCCGGTCGGCAAACACCGAGAGTAAGTGCGTGCCGAATGGCATCGGTATCGTGAAGCTCATGGGCCGCAGCGCCGGCTTCATAGCGGCGCACGCGACGCTCTCGAGCGGCGACGTCGACTTGTGTCTCATCCCGGAAGTCCCGATCGAGCTCCACGGACCGCGGAGCTGCCTCGACCACCTCGAACGTATGGTCGAAGAGAATGGTCACGGTGTCGTTGTCGTTGCCGAAGGCGCTGGCGAAGAGTTGCTTGGGACGTCGGCGATCACGGACGCCGGTGGGAACAAGAAGCTCCCGCCGATTGGTGAGTTCATGAAGACGCAGATCCAGTCGCACTTTGCAGCGAAGGGCAAGGCGTGCACGGTCAAGTACATTGACCCGTCGTACATGATCCGGAGCGTGCCGGCGAACGCGGCCGACAGTTTGTACTGCATGATGCTCGCGCAGAACGCGGTGCACGGCGCGATGGCCGGCTACACGGGCTTTACGGTCGGCCTCAGTGCGAACCGCGTCGTGTACTTCCCGATCACGGCCGTGACGCAGAACTCGCCGCGGTCGATGGACCCGTGCGGCCGCACGTGGGAGCGCGTGCTCTGCCTCACGCGCCAGCCGAACACGGTATCGGACGCGACGAAGAAAGCCAAGGGTGCGATCAGCTCGGACTGAGTGGTAAGTATTGTCGTGCGCGCTCTCTACTGGCCAGACAATAGCAGCAGCAGCAGCGCGAGTGAAGGCAATAGTCGTCGTAGCGGCAGTCGTAAGCGAGCGTTTATGAGCACAGACTGCACGTATACATGTGCATAGCATTGCGCGTCTTTGGAGATTGAAGCACGCTTGAGGTTAACCCCAGTTCGCAGCCATAGCGTTCATACACACTACCGTACGTTCGTTCCCACTGCTGTCTGTGCAATCGACTCTGTCACTCGCACGCTCGAGCTCAACTTGAAGCTCGTGTTGCAAGGCAAACTAACAGTAGTACGCAAGTACGTAGTCAAGCCGAACGATGGGTGTGGAAGTGACGCTCGTGCGTCCAAGTACGCAGCAACTCACAACAGCATCACTAGCAGCAGAAAACGAGCGATACGAAGCGAGAGACTAGTGTATCGCTAGGATCAGATTCGCTGTTACAGCGCACTGCGCGAGTCAAGAGCTGCTCAAACGTCCTCTTCCTACTCGTCATCGTCATCTACACACCAGTGTCCGAAATCGGCGTGTACCCGTCGCGACGCAGCGCGCGCACGCGCTGCACAGCCTTCGAGACCGCAAACACAAGGCACGTCGCAAACGCAATGCCGAGCACAACAAGCGTCCCGCTCGACACGCGCGTCCACACACTGTTGTTGTTGCTGTCGTCACTGCTGCTGCCGACAGTCGGTTCATCTGCCGTCGTCGTCGTCACTGCTGTCTGTGCAAAGCGCTGGTTCGCTGGCGCCTCGTAGTCGCAGATCGACTGCCACGTACCAGTCGCTTCAATGTGCTTCGCAATGATCGCATTGAACTCGTCGAGCGGGCAATCGAGCGCCGAGCACTTGTCGAGCTTCGCCTGCGATCGTCCGGTCTTCGGCGACCAAATGTGCGTCTGCACAAAGTACCGCTCGGCGCCTGGCGCAGTGTCGGTGCGCGCGTGGAGCTCAAATGCAAGCGTCGTTGCCGGGTGCAGCGCCGTCATGTTGAGCGCCTCGGGCAGGCCTTCAAAGCGAAAGTTCCAGCCAATCATCTTGCCAAGGCCGTGCAGCAACTCGCGATGGCCGTGGTACGAGTAGTACCGGTACTGCTCTGGCGACGGCGAGTTCGGGTTCGCTGCGGTGTTGAGGTTCGCAAGCAGCAGGTCGGCAAAGCCGCCGACCCAGTACGTGATCTCGCGGTCCGTCGAGTAGTAGCGCTCCATGAGGTGCTGGAACGCGAGCTGCTCGAGCGCAGCACTCACGTTTGCTGTCAGTCCCTTGGCAAGTGGGAGGCCTTCGTCGCGATCAAAGATGAACATGTCGGCAATGTCCTTGACGCCGAGTACTGGGTCTTCGCCGCCTGGGACGCTCGAGATGTTGGCAAACGGCACGCCGCAGACGTCGCCCATTGCGTCGAGCGCTGCGCGGTTCGCTTTCATCAGCTCCTGGGCGCGCGTCGCGCCGTACACGCTCAAGTCGCGGTTCAGGACGGCGCGACACGGTCCTTTCGGTGCGGCAAAGTCGTGCTCGTTCGGCAGCAACTGCATCGTTACGGGCACCGGCTGACGCGGGAAGCCTGGTGGACCGGTGCCGTCGGGGTACAGGCCGTAGCCGAGCGCAGTTGCGCTCTGCGAGCACCGCGTCGCTGCGTCGGCGCGAAAGTACGTCTCAAAGTGCGCGTGGTTGACGCCGTTGAACGACGGCGCGAGGAACTGCTTCTCTTCGACGTACACTTTGCGGATGTACTCGCCTGCTGCGAGCATCTGCTTCATCCCGACTTCCGTGAGCTGCTCGAGCGGCACGTTGTACGCATCGACGCGCGCTGCATTTGGACAGATGCGCTCGACAACGCCGTTTGGCGCACGACTGCCGTGGCGCGACAGCGTCACGAGGCGCCGCAGCTCACTATGTACAGTCACGCAGGTTTACATACGCGTATACGAGCAAGTGTGAGTGAACGTGCAAGTAGAAGCGCGCATGTGTGGATCGATGGACAGCAAACGTCGCATTGTCGCGGTACACACGCACCTCTTGGGCGCCGTTGTCGAGGCTTCCGCAGCGCGCATGCCGGTCGCGAGGCCCAGCGCGAGCACGACTGCGAGGACGCTCGAGCGCTGCCACATGATGCCGTAAGTGATGAAAGTGGTGGCGAGAGAGCGAAGTCGTGGTCGTTCGAACGAGTGGAGATCGAGCGAGAAGCGCGCACCACTGGAGCAAGATGGCGAGTGAAGGCTGATCGTTCGTTTTGGATCGCTTTTCAGAGCTGCCTCAATGTACGCAATCCGATCACTAAACCGTGAAATCGCAGTATGAAATTAACGGCATACGGCATCCGCTTGCATCAACATAAATGTCACTAGTGACATGTCGCACCACCAAACAACCAAAATGAAGTCCCGCATTTAGTATTAAGTACGAAATTTCGTTCGAGATAAGTTCGATACTTATGTAGAATTCCTGTGATATCTATTCAGTATCAACCTCAATCGATAGTCAATCAGATAAGTGCGATCTGGCAAGATATTTGAAAATTACACAACTTGCTGACACGTTTTTGGATCACGACCCATTAAGTGCGATATTTCAATAGTATAGTGCTATACACATGTGATATTTTTATAGTAATCTAGGAAAACTGCAAATCTCCTAAACAGGATAAGTGCGATTTGGCAAGATATACTTCAATAGTGACCCATATTTATGTTTACAAGTTGGTGACCCTCATTTAATATTAAGTTAGATAAGTACGAAACTCGAAAAATTTCTATGATATATTATTAGCATTAACTTCATCGATACCCTAAAACAATTTGATACTTCTTTTGCGTATTACACAACGTGCTTAGACGTCGATATTTCACGATCCATTTTTGCTTCATCATAATCGAAGGCATCAAACAGGTTTGTATTACAGTCGTTAATTCAGTAAACAGGTTGTTGTTGTGTCGTAAATGTGTAACTTGTCAGGTTGAAATAGGTGCGAGTGCATCATCCACCCAAGTAGGGTACATATTGTTCATATATAGGAGGAACGAGGAACGTTCATAAGACGGACTGCTCGATTTAAGTTGAAATGCAACTAGCATGGTTTAAACTGTGCACGCGCGTGAGCTGAATCGTTTATTATAGCAACAATACTTGTGGGTGCGCGCTTCCTCTGAAGAAGTTACTGTGACACATTTGGTAGTACTTGTCGTGATTTTACTTCCAAGCGGTTATGCGCGCTTCCTCTAAAAAAAACTGTGGTACTTGTATACGGGCGTATCGGTCAGATCCTTTTGTACGAGAACGGGCTGATCGAAAACGAGTGTTGAGCCAGGTTCCAGACGCCGCCACCGTTGCCGACCTCTGCTTCGCAGAGCTGCGCGATGTCGCTTCGGTTAAAGGTGCCCGTTTTCGAAGGAGATAACCTATTAATCTGAAGCGAATTGAAATCGGCATGCATGAGCACCTAAACGTGGCGATTGCCTTGAGCACCTCGGCGGTCATGCCAAGTCATGGGCGCTCACTTGAATCTAAGTCTTCTTTGATGCATTTCCAACTTGGAGACGCTTCTTACAGCGCTGAATCACACTTAAACGCGACGTTGCGACTCCGCTCGCGCTTGCATGGTCGCCGCGAGCTGGTCGAGTACGTACATGAGCTGCGAAAGTTCGCTACATGCATGTTTTTGCAGTCCCTGCAGGAAGAGTCCATGCAAACTATTTTCATGGATAGACTCGGTTGGGTCCTCCACGTGACCGGGACTTCGTTTCGAATAGAGATCGCTCGACGCGAGGAATACCGTCTGCACCAACTGCTCCGGCACCCTTCGGCGCACTATTTAGCGACCCAACGCTGATTGATGAGAGTGAGTTCGATCGAACTAAACCCCTAGCACAAACAGAGCGATGCGGCTTTGTAATATTATGTTGATGTGAATGACAAACACTATATAAAAATCTTGATCGACATCAGCCACGTGTACAAGAGGCCATCCTATCGAGGTTCTGTCGCGTGATCTCCTTAGTGCCCGGCAGATGTATTGCGTAGAGCGGAGGCTGACAGAGCCGATATAATTAATTGAGCATCGACTCATTTTTGCAGCGAGTGATGTTTGCCAGCTTGTGCGCGAGAGCAAGTCTCCGCATTCCAGTCAATGTTAATTAAATGATTTCACTGTGATACGCGACAAAGTAGGCAGCCAACACCTTTCTCGCTGTCGCCGTGACGCACCTGTGTGTTGACAGGATTTAGCGCGTCAAGGCCATTGCAAGTCGGATATATAATTGATGTGCAAGTGATACGCGTTCTATATATAATATGTATACATATACTTACATATCCTTTTGTTTGTAAAAACTTTTACATGGTGTAATAACTTTTCACGCTAGTTTGCATGTTCTCGACCGTGCTTCTCAGCGCAACACTCTCCCCCAGCCGAACAGCGCTACAGCGCTCAAACCCAACAACAGCACACCAGCACAAGCACCGCAGCTTCACCCTCCGCAAGCCCCAGAAGCGACTACCCATGCGCAGCAAACCGCATATGTGCATGCGACGTTGTCTGTGGCCGCTGCAAGGTCGACTGCTGCAACAGGCCTCTTCATTCCTGCCGCCTGCGCTGCGTACTGGCCGTTCGTTTGCGAGCAATCGACGAGCGACTGGAGACGGTCGAGACGCACATATTGATGGAATAGTCAGCTTTTGCTCGTCTGTTTCCTGTACAACCGATTCTGTTTGCGTGCTCTTTAATCGTTGCTTGCTCGCGCATGCAATTGCCGAAGACCACGCCAACAATCCGCCAACGAGCACTGCTCGTCGAGAGTGCACCGCTCGACGCGCTGCACGATTAAGCTGTCTGCGTGCGCTTCCTTAAGACGCGGGTAGTGTAAATGAAGAGTTGGTATGAGCGTCGAGAGCAGGTATATATGCCGTAGATCGTCGAAACCAAGTCGGAACATGACGCGAGGATCCGCTTCTCGACAGCAGCGATGCTCTCGCGCGAGGTCGCATCGATGCAGCCCAAGCGTGCCTGAGGTATGTCGTCGCTTGGTCGCCATCCACCGAGAACCTTGTACACCTTTGTGATCCTCTTCACTGAGAACCTTGTACACCTTGTGATCTCTTTACGTGTGGCCTAAACGTAGTCAAACACCTTGTTTGTTGTTGTTACGCTCCTGCGATCGAAGATCCAGTGATCAGCCAGCTCCGCACACGAGTTTGCGTGCTGTGCACCGCCGCCGCAACGGAACGAATGCGAGTTAAGCTGCTCAATGACGCCTGCTGCTTTTGCGATGCGGTCGAGCAGCCTGTATATTGCGACATGTGCCACAGCGGATGCAGCAGCGACTGCTGGTGCGAGAGCCACAACAGCGCAGGTGCAAGAGTGGGTTCGCCTTCCACCTCAAGCATCTCAAATAGCAGTGGCGCGTCGTCTAGCAACAGCTGCGCCGAAGCAGGAGCAGGAAGCCCGACGACGAGGTCGAGTGTGGTGAGGTTTGCGTGGCAAGAGCACAAGCAAGCGATATATTCTGCGTCTGGAATGAGCGACTGAGCTTGCTCCTTACTTGTCTTAACACGCACAAATCGCGAAAAGAACACATCTTCGGGGTCCACTATTGTGGTGACAGCCACAGTGACGTAAACGATAAATACACACTGCCTTAAAGGATGAGAAATACAATAGATTGGAAGAATAAGGTCTTGTAAGCGCTTCTTGACTCGTGCCGTCCGACCATTCTATCCGATCGCGCTTTTGAACGCAGTTGCCGGTATGCATGCTCTTGCTCCAGCGTGTGGTCGCGGCCGGGTTGGCCACCTGGTTTGTGGTTCGTTTCTCCACCGGAATGCGTAAGTTTGTTGTGCTTGTGTGTTTGTATGTCTCTGCCAATGGATTATCTACTCAACAACAGCGAGCGGCGACAGTGACAGCAGAGGCGATCAGCGGATCTATCAGACGCAGCGAGGCAGTGGCAGCGACAACAAACAAGAGCGAGCACTGCAAAATAAGTTGCGCGCTTCTCTTCAGTTGGAATTTCAAACGACACAAGTTGTTTTGTTGTCGATATACGCCGAAACTCGATCGTTGATTACAGCAATAGCATGTTTAAACGTGCATCCTCACGCGAAGGTGCTGTGGGACCCGTCACACTGGGCATTAGTCCCGAAGTTTGTATTAAGTCCCGCATCATGCTGTTTTCTTCATAATCGCAGGTAGCAAAGAGGTTGAATTGTTTCGTACCAGGGTAACTCTCCAGATACCTAGTAGGCGGCATCCACTAAGACTGTAGTCAGTTGGTGTTGTTACGGGTGGTTCACCAGTTCTTATTTACACTAAATGTGGACACTTATGAGTGCAGGGTAGGCGCCCATGACGTCATTTAACTGTTTCGATTACAAATTGGCCATCTATAAGAATAATGACGTTAAAGAGGTCTACTAACCTTGGGTAGAGCAATTCTTGTAGGTGCGCGCTTCCTCTGAATAATGTGGTGTGACTCGCTTAGTCACACTCGTGGTCAATCCAAAACCTCGCCATTTTGGCTGTCTCGTCTCTATGATACACGCTTCCGCGTAATATAATTACTGTTCGGGCTGCCGTAACCAAAAAGGTCGCGTCCCTACACGTCAATTCGGACTTATGGCACGGGGAGTACGACCTACTTCGATTCGATCGTGATCACGCGCTCCCATGAGAGCATGAACGTGCTCGCCGCATCCGCGACAGCGGGCCTGCAGTGGTCGTCGTCATCACTGACGACGCACCAACACGTCGATGATTCCTTTGAGGCCGCTGAGACTTCTGTGATCGGTTTCGATGTCGTGTGCAACACCGGCACACTCCGTCGTGTCCGCACCTAGCCGCTGCGTGTGGTAGTGTTGTTAGTGTCGACAGTCGTTGTCGCTTCCGGCTTCTTCTTGAGCTTCAGTCGTTTAAAGCAGATGTTGCCTGCGCGACGCCAGTACGGAGCGAAGGATCCGCAGCTGCACGCATCTGATTGCATTCGCATTGCGGATTGACGGTCCAAAATCACTTCGCGATTGGAGACCACACGGGTCTGTATATTGAGAGTGAGAAGTTATTACGAGGTAACACACATATGTAGTGGATGACATCACATAAGATTGCAGGCAGGTCATGCACTCATTGGTCATATGTAGGACGGTTTGCTAGTGGAAGCCGCAGGTGGCATGGCTCAAACACTATGTATTTGCGATTAAGCGGATCGCCGTGCGCGATTCTGTTCATTGACAGCAACACTTCGTTGACTTCTTTACAGATGTAGAATGGATGCACGATTTTTTGCCAGTGATTGTGTATGATTTTGTACGATTGGAGACACTGTTGGAATGAGTAAATCATCAATATCCACCACCTAAAAACTACTTGGAAAATAACCTTTTGCGTTTATATGTATATTTATAAATGTTAATCTAATTCAATTTTTTCGATTGTATACATTGTTATATTCAAAGCAGTCAAATGTGTCCAATCAGAGCTGCTTGTCGGAGCGGACATGTCGAGACTGTGACGGAGCTACTTGAGTCGGGGGCCTCGATCAGCGCAGTGGGTGATGGTGGCGACACTCCGTTGCTGGCGAGTGTGCGCGCCGGCCACTTTAACGTCGCAGAGACACTGCTTCGTGCTGATGCGTCACCACACACTCGTTCCACAGACGGCGAGACGGTACTCACATGTGCCACTCGGTTCGGGCGTCGCGATGTGGTGTCGAAGCTGCTCGGTCGCGACGCTCTGCAGTTCGAGGACGCAACGACTGGAGCTGCAAACGAGCTGTGAGCGACGCTGCAGTTGGTGCAGGAGTGTGCGCAAGCTTCG
>JAADWX010000294.1:0-27975 GCA_023336405.1 Globisporangium echinulatum | reverse complement strand
AGGCCATTCTCGCACGCCCCCCCCCCCGATATGTGTGTAGCGATATGAGTTGAGTCTGTAAAATTGTGAGCAAACAATTCAACGTTGCCCACCGTATAGCGTATTATCATCACAAACGAAATACTGTCCAGGTTTCATTTCTTGTCACCTTAGAGGACACAAATCCGGTCAATGGCGATCTTTTCACCCTTAGTGTATTTTCCATCTTCGAATAGGTGTATTTTCCATCTGTCCAACCGTCAGAACAGAATTCTCTCGCGAGCTGTTCTCGCCATTGACAGGTAGTAAAACCACCGCTTGTCGCTGTTGTACGCTCTGTCTAGCAGGTCCAACGCGCGCATGTAAACGATGTGCATTGATAGTAAGGTGACGGATGCGCAAGCACTCCTCGTCATTTATCGCAGTTCCTTGATCCATTCGTTTGTCAACCAAATCTACAACATCATTTTAATCCATATGTTTAAATGGAATGTGAGGTTTGCACCAAATTTTAAATTTACTTTGTATGACAAGTAATCACATGCATTGCCTCTGAACGACAACTCGCAACTCTTTATATGTGTGTATCTGTATTAGACTTGGGCGGTGTAAGGCTCTCGCTCTACCTTCTTTACTAGCCTGCCTGCCCTGCTCATCTGTTACGAGCCGTTTTGTATAAATGGTACTTGCGCATGCGCCCGAGAAGTTGCACCCAGCGTCGTATGCTTGATCGCACGCGCCATCGGTGCGTCTCATGGTGCAAGCTCGCGTCGAGAATCAACAATCAGTTTGTACTTGGTTGTATGATTGCCCCAATTACGTATATAGACATAACGATATCTATATGCTCGAATTCGACATTTTATACATAATGATCGATGTAATTTTTTAGTGTATGCATAGCTGGGAGGAACAGAACAGAATCATGTAGCGGTTCGCCAGAGTAAGAACAGACTGATCGCTAAGAAGCCGAGCTTGATCACAGCGTATATAAATACAGGTTTAAAAAAATCTTCTTCAATTATGTATTTAGTTTAGGTGATTGTATTCAATAGATATTGTTTTAGACTATGATGGCGAAGCAATTGCTATGTTGATTGTTTGTCAAATGGTACATCGCACTACACAAACGAAGTAATATATGCCATTTGATGATTCGCCAATTTGTAGTCAGTTTAACCCTAACTGTATTTGCTACTTTATTTGACGAATTGGGTCGTGACGGGTGGTTTAACTCGCTTCACGCTCGCTTCATCCAACCATCGTCTGCATCAACTTTGATACACAACACTCGCTCACCACCAGCATTGTCTGCGCATCGTTTGTAGCAGCAACGATCGTGACTGCGATGAGTGACGTCGAGGTCGCTGTGCCACAGGCCACGACCATGACTGCGACAGCAACAGATACTGCGTCAACCACTGCAACGAGCGCGAACGAAGATACAGCGCCAACGACCTCGCTGTCGTCGCCATTGCCGTCGCTACCACCACAACAACAACAACCCAAGAAGAAGTCGCATCGCGAGGGTCCTGTGAACGACCCCGAGACGTACAAGCGCAGCCAGGATAAGGACTGGAAGAACACGAGCATCGAGGACATCTACGCGTCGTGGGACACGATCATTCCGGCCGGCCAATTACCGCTGTACGAGAAGATGGCCGCGTTCCTCGTCGAGCTCGACCCGCAGGACGCTCGCGAGCTCGAGAAAGCGTTCGTGAAGCTCCGACGTGCGTTCAAGTGTTTGCCAAAGAAGTCGCAGATGAAGTTTGTGCTCAACATGCTCGTGCAGCGCGGCGACGCGCCTGCTGGCCTCGCTCTCGAGCGCTTGCTCGTCAAGAAAGCGCAAAAGAGTCAGTCCGGCGTGCTTGTTATCACGGTCCTCACAAGTCCGTACCCGACAGTCGGCACGACAAAGCAGCGCTTCAGCTGCCAGTGGAACTGCTACTACTGTCCGAACGAGCCGGGACAGCCGCGGAGCTATTTGCACGACGAGCCGAGCGTCTTGCGCGCGAACCGCAACGACTTTGACCCGGTCCTGCAGTTCTGCGACCGCGCCGTGACGCTCGCAATGAACGGCCACCCAGTCGACAAGATCGAGCTGTTGGTCCTTGGCGGCACGTGGGCGTCGTACCCACTTGAGTACCAAGAGACGTTCATCCGCGATTTGTTCTATGCTGCGAACACGTTCTTTGACCGCGAGAAGCGACCGCGCGCGTCACTCGAGCACGAGAAGCGCGAGAACGAGAGCGCGCTCGTCAAGATCATTGGCCTCACACTCGAGACGCGGCCGGACTGTATTACGCCGGACGAGCTCCGTCGCTTTCGGCGCTACGGCTGCACGCGCGTGCAGCTCGGGATCCAGCACACGGACGACGCGGTACTGCGCACCATCAACCGTGGGTGTACGACTGCGGATGCTGTGAACGCACTGCGGCTCCTGCGCGACTGCTGCTACAAGACCGACATCCACTTGATGCCGAACTTGCCAGGCAGTAGCGTCGAGTGCGACCGCGCGATGTTCCAGTACGTGCTCGAGTCCGAGGACCTCCAGGCCGATCAGTGGAAGATCTATCCGTGCGAGATCACGCCGTGGACCGTCATCAAGAAGTGGTTTGACGCAGGCACGTACGTGCCATATGCCGACGACGCGCTCATTGAGTTGTTGATGAGCGTCAAAGCGCAGGTCCATCCGTGGATCCGCTTGAACCGCGTGATCCGCGACATCCCGAGTCAGTACATCCTCGGCGGCATGGACGAACCGAACTTGCGGCAAGTCATCAACACGCGCATGGCAAAAGCCGGGACGCCATGTCGGTGCATCCGATGCCGCGAAGTCAAGACCGACGACGTTGCGATCGCAGCAGCCGAGCTCGTTGTTCGGACGTACAACGCAAATGGCGGCGTCGAACACTTTGTGAGCTTTGAGACGCCGGATCGGACAAAGATCTGCGGCTTTTGCCGCGTGCGGATCTCGCCTGATCCCGGTGCTGGTGTCTTTCCAGAGCTGGTGGGCGCTGCGCTCGTGCGCGAGCTGCACGTGTACGGACAGCTCGTCGAAGCCGGTGCGAAGAACAAACAGCGCAAGCAGCAGCAGCAGGCTCAGAGTAGCGGAGTAGGCGACGACGATGACGCGGCGTCACAGGCGCAGCACATTGGCTTTGGGACGCAGCTCATGATGGAGGCCGAGGCGATCGCACGGGCGAACGGACTGCTCAAGGTCGCTGTGATTGCAGGCGTCGGTGTCCGCAACTTTTACCGGCGTCTCGGCTTTGAAGTCGAAGGCGACGGCGAGCTCATGATCAAGCACTTGAAGCCAGTGACGCGTCGCCGCAGCGTCGTTGCGAAAGCACGTGCGTTCGCCAAGAAGAAGCCGACAGCCGTTGCGGCGATGGCGGCAGCACTCACGATTGGCGTGCTCAGCGCCCTCGCGCGCAAGCGATAACGAGGCGACTCGGTCGGTCAGTCAGTCAGTCAGTCGAAATGGCTCACGCTTTGCGTCATCGTGTCCTATATTAGGACTCGTACACATCTATACAGAGAGAACATATCGAGATACAGGACACTCGATGTGTGGTAAGTCTTGCAATCTATTACGTTTCGGTCCTCGCTGTGACTGAGTGCTCGCTGTCGTCGTCGTTCGTAACGACACGAGTGGTCGGGACAGCAGAGACGCGTTACTACTCGGCGTCGGTAGCGTCCGAGCGCTTCTTCTTGATCGTGCTCTGGACTTGCTCCTATATTAGACAAGAGCCAGCACTACTGTGAGCCACACAGCCACATACAGAGTCACATACGCACACATACAGATAGACACACTACTACGCACCTGCAGCCGCGTGAAGAACTCTTTCGAGTTCGAAAACTGCTTCGTCGAGCCCTCGATCGCTTTGCCAGTCGTGACGTTCTTGGCACCTGCGATGCTCTCGAGCAGCTGCTTCTTCGCGTACTTGTTCCCAAGTCCTGGGTTGAGCTTCGCAACAAGCCGTTCGTCGGCTTCAACACGCTTGTGCTCCTTGCGGCGCGCGTGCTTCTTGGCGTTCCGGAGTGCCTTGCGCTCGTTTTGCGTCATCTCGTCCTTGCTCTGGAGCACGGCCTCGCCGCGCTTGCGCTTCTTCTCGTAGATCTCCTCGGGCGCCTTAAGGTTCGCGTCACTGACGCTCAGCGGCACGACCTCCTCCATTGCGATCGCTGGCACCGACGGCGTGACCTGGAGCTCCTTGACCATTGGCTTCGGTGTGAACTGGTAGTTCGACAGCGCGTCCAACTTCCAGCAGAGGCTCTGGAAGAGCACGTCGATCTCGCGCTGTTCGTTCTTCGCGTCGTCGTCGAGCTCAAAGCCCATGGCGGTCTTGAGGTACTCGGTCTCGTAGAGCTCGCCGAGCCCTTGCTTCGACTTCTCCATCGACACGTCCGCGAGCTGCTGCTTCGCTGCCTGTTCGTTACCCGCAAGCTTGCGCACAACGTCGTCAAAGTCGTCGTCGACGATGCGTTTCTTGATCATCTCTTCGAGTGCGACCGAGACCTCAACTGTGATCACCGGTGCGACCTTGCCTGGTCGGTCGTAGTCGAGCACGGCTTCCAGCAAACTGTTCTCTGGACGCGCCGACGACTTGACTTCGCCTTTGAGGACCCACGGCTTGTCGCCGAGCGCTTCCTTTTCGAGCGCTGTGATCTCTTCTTTGAGCCGCAGCTGCTGCCGCTGGTGCGACGACAGGATCCCACGCTCCGCGACGTCGTCCTCGTCGCCAACGTCGTCGCCCGTGAACGGCGCGCGGTCGATCGTTGGAAACTCATCGGCTTCCTCATCGGCTTCTTCGTCCTCGTCCTCGTCGTCCTCGTCGTCATTGTCGTCACCAGCAGCGTCTTCAGCGTCAAAGAAGTCGTCGTACTTCATGTCTTTCGCGTCTTCAGCGTCCGACGCTTCCTCCATCTCATCGTCATCCTCAAGGTCATCATCCTCCGCATCCAGGTCGTCGTCATCGTCGTCGCCAACGTCAGCGTTCAAGTCAATGTCGCTCTCGTCGTCCTCCTCCTCCTCTTCAGCAGCGCGGTCCATCTCGTCCCAGTCAAAGAAACCGTCTTCTGCGACATCGCGCGTCGCTTTCTTCTTTGCCTTTGTCGTGGTCTGTGAAGGCGTCTTGCTTGTCTT
Organism: Globisporangium echinulatum; assembly: GCA_023336405.1. Lineage (NCBI taxonomy): Eukaryota > Oomycota > Peronosporomycetes > Pythiales > Pythiaceae > Globisporangium > Globisporangium echinulatum. Next base: position 22,844 of record JAADWX010000294.1, on the reverse strand, counting down.
GCTCGCTTTCTTTGTAGCGCTGCTGCTCTTGTGCTTGCGGGTGCTGGCGTCGTCACTCTCACCGTCACTTGAGCTCGCGGTCGCAGCGTCATCGTCATCGTCATCGCCATCGTCATCGCTGTTGAAGTCATCGTCTTCCTGCTCGCTGTCGTCGTCGTCATTGGCTTCCTCCTCGTCTACTTCCTCCTCGGCGTCGCCATCGCTACTCTTCTCGGCTGGGAACAGACGAACCGTGTCGGGATGCTTCGTGAAGCCGCGGATGCGCTTTGTGAGCTCGCCAAGCAATGGGCCGTTCTGGAGCTGGAGCTGCTCCCAGATCTGGTCGGCGTCAAAGCCGTCGATGTAGAGCTGGTCGAGCGGCGTGACCGACGACTGGCTCACAAACTTCGTGCAGTAGTCAAACACGTGCTTTGTAAACTGCTTGATGTCGCTCGCGGCTTGCTCCGACGGCGTAAAGAACACCTCGGGCTTGCGCAGCACGTTGCTCTCGAACGCCTCGACTACTGCAGGGTCCATGCTGGCTGTGTGTGTGGCTGTGTGTGTGTGCGGCTGCGCTGGTGTAAAGCAGGCGTATCGTGCTACAGCGCTAATGTACGGCAGTAGCGACAGCAGTTGCAGCAGCGAGGTCGCGCGGTCAGCGAGCGTGCAGTCGTCGTGGAGGTGAAGATGCAGACGCTGGGAGCTGCTGGAGTGTGCGCTTGCCTGTTGCTTTTCACGGCTTTTGGCAACCAGTCGTCGTTCACTATGGCGACGAAATATGCTGTTTGATAGAAATGCAGTAAGCATGAAATGCGTTTTCATAGTCCATATATTATGCTAGTATTTATGAAATACACCTACAATTATGTACATTTGACGCTTGTCCTGTCAACCTCTGAAAATGATCGCGTAAAACGTTTTCGAGCTTCAACCGATCAAAGGCTCTCGTCCGAATCGAACGAGTCGATCGCACGTGCAGCAGCAGCACTCACAATCGCACCTGCCACGCTGCACGCACCCGCACGCTTCCTCCCTCTTCCCACCACCACTTCCACTTCCTCTTAACCGCCACGATGGCTCTTCGCTTCGACGGACGTGTCGCGCTCGTGACGGGCGCTGGTGCCGGTCTCGGCCGCTGCTACGCGCTGCTCTTTGCCGAACGTGGCGCCAAAGTGTACGTCTCTGCGATGTGCTGTCTTGACTGAGCTGCTCTTGTGTGTAGATAGATACGTACGTACCAATGAGTGTGTGTGCTTACACCTGCCTATGCGTGTGTCTGCTCGCATCATGGCGTCTGCTACGCAGCGTCGTGAACGACTTTGACAAGAAGGCAGCCGACGCAGTCGTCAGTGAGATCAAAGCGCTCGGTGGCGACGCGGTCGCAAACTACAACTCGGTCGTCGACGGCGACAAGGTCGTTGCGACTGCGATCGACGCGTTTGGCCGCATCGACATTGTCGTGAACAACGCCGGCATCCTCCGCGACGCGAGCTTTGTCAAGATGACCAAGGACCAGTGGAACACCGTCGTTGCCGTGCACCTCCAGGGCTGTACGTCCCTGCGTTGTACTCACTGTCTGTCGTAGTAGAGACTGACTCTCTGCATATACATACACTTATAGCGTTTGCTGTCACGCACGCTGCGTGGCCGCACATGCGCAAGCAAAAGTACGGCCGCATCGTCCTCGTGACGTCCGTGAACGGCCTGTACGGGCAGTTTGGGCAGACGAACTACAGCTCCGTGAAGGCTGCAATGACCGGCTTTGGCAAGTCGCTCGCAAAGGAGGGCGAGCGCGCCAACATCAAGGTCAACATCGTCGCTCCTGGCGCTGGCTCGAAAATGACAGCGACTGTCATGCCCGAGGACATGGTGAACGCGTGGAAGCCCGAGTTCGTCGCACCGACGATTGGGTATCTGTGCCACGAGAGCGTGCCAGTGACTGGCAAGATCTTTGAGAGCGGCGGCGGCTTCGTTGCGCAGGTCAAGTACGTGCGCACGCCTGGCGTGTTCCTCGACATTACAAAGCCGATTACGATCGAAGATGTGCAGAGTCAGTTTGGCGCGATCACGGACTTTACGAACGCAACGGACCCGGACGACGACGAGGTCTCGCCGCAGCTCAAGCAGATCCTCCCGCCTGCGAAGTTGTAAGTTGTTGGTCGCAGTCTCGTGGAGGCGTGTGACGACTGAAATGAGTCAGGAGGTGACGCAGTGAGCGCAGCTGTAGTGCCTGTCGTCGTCCTAGCGCTCGCGTCTCGATGCGTCGTAGCAGTAACAGCTGTAGCAGTTGGCTAGACACAGCGAGGGAGTCTGTACTGCCACAATGCAGCAGCTCCGTTTTGCAACGTGTGTTGGCACTTGGACGTGCGAATCCTCAAACGTGTGAGTGAGTCATCGTGGTATTGCGTGTGTACAAGTGGAGAGCGATCATGTCGGCAGCACGTACTCTCTTTTACACCACACACATCCATACGAGCAAGCGCTGCATCTAAAGCGACAAACTGATGACGCACAGCGGAGTCGACACAGTTGCTCGCATTGTAGGCGTCCAAGTTGCGTCAACGCTGGTGCTCAGACTCGCCGATCAATGCAGAAAGCCGCTGAGCGTGCAAGCGGCTGCTCGTCTGTACGGCTCACGCTGTCTCTACCCAGCGCCTCTGCCACAGTTGCTGCCACTGCCTCGCTGCTACTGCAGATCTAGGAGACGAGCGCCTCGAACTCGATGCCCTGCACAGTGTACCCTCGGAGCGACCGCTTGACAAGGTTTGCAAACTGCGTCGGGTCGTTCCGGAAGAGCTCAGCCGCCTCTGCGATACAGCAGTCATGACACATACACACCACACACAAGGACGCTGTGTCAGTAACTGCAGCGACTCACTCAACACTGTCAGCAGCACGCACCTCGGTTGAGCGGGTCATCTGGGTTTGGCTCGTAGAAGAGGTAGATGAGGCCGTAGATGACCGAGTTGATGTCGAGCACGGGCTTCCAGTCCTCGCGCAGGATGTTGAGGCAGACGTTGCCGTCGAGGTCGATGTTCGGGTGGTAGATCTATAGTGCGTGTATGGGTGTGTGTGAGAGCTACAGCATGAGATGGTTGGTTGGGTGTGTACGTGTGTATGGCAACGCACCTTTGTGAGGCACCGCACTTTTGGCGGCTCGTGCGGGTACATCTGCGACACGCGTATACAACAGACAAGTGGCGTGACGGTGAGGCGAGTAAGTCGGAGTGTAGTGGAATCGGGGCGTATGTTCCAACACACACAGGAACGCACCGGCGGGATCTTGAAGTTAAAGTTGTATGTTGCGCCTTGCCACAGACCCGTATCGACAGAGACCTGCAGTGTGTGGAGGAGCCACCATACAAATGGACACATACAGCCACAGCCACTTCATCGGTCAGATCGACGCGCTCGTACGCTTCCAAAGCAGCACAGCGTCTATCAGTGCTATCAGTACACACACATGTACACACCTTGACGTTGAAATGCGTCAGGTCGTTCACTTCTGGGAACGACACGGTCGCAGCTTGCCCGCCATCGAGTTCCGCAATGTCTGCAGTCGATCGTAAAGAGAGAACGAGCTTCAGTCAGCATCGACAGACAGCGACTGCATACACACACGCGACCATATCCCCCATTACATTGCATCGTACCTTTCTGGATGCGGATCTCGCCCGGCGTGCGCTTCTTCTCCTTGTTCGCACCGGCGCGCTTGCCGCGACCGACGCCGAGAATCTTGACGGTCTTGGGCTTGTCCTCAGTAGCTGTAGCGCTAGTAGTGTCGGTGCCGGCAGCAGCTGCGTCTGCTGCGACCTTTTCGTCTTCGACCTTCTTCTCCTGTTGCTTGGCTTTGAGGCGGATCATTGTGCACGTGGATGTGGATGGGAATCGCTCGAGCGCTTCTCGCTCTTTTTGTTGTTGCTGCTCCTATCTTATTGCGTTGTGTGGGCTTTTTGAGTCGCACAATTCAACCCTCGTATTCGTGTCACACACGCACTCACAAATGTATGCGAAACATGCTAAAATACAATAATGTTGTTTTGTCCACTTGTATCGTAAATGGAGTACACCAAATACTCAGCGCTGTTGTCCAGACTACACCAAACAAACAACCGTAACGACATCGACATTGAAATCTACATGGAGATACATGCTGCGCGACCTCCCCTCTCACTCTCAAATCTCAAAACGCAGCTAGCTCTTCTGCGCTTGGAGGCGCCGGCAGTGCGAGCACCTCGGTGCCAGTGTTCCGCATCGTTTTGGGCTTCTCGTGCATCTCCGCCGCGTCGTCGAGCCAGACGCGCTGGACAAAGTCACTCGGTGTAGCTGCAGTTGTCATGCTCATCCACTTGAGGCACACGGCAAACGCTTTCGTCGTCGACGTACCTCCAATCCAGCTCTTCTTGATCTTGCTCGGGAGCGCAATAGCGTGCTTGTCACGCACGTAACCATTGGGACAAGTCGCTGTCCACGCTTTCGCGGCGTCCATGTCGTTAAACTGGATATCTGCAAGGAACTGGGTGGCGGCAGCATCGATCTCGCGGATCGACTGCTTGACGTACCGCACACAAAAGATCGTCCACGGCGCGCCTTTGTAGTCGACCGAGTGGCCGTCGCCGTCGCGCACGTAGCCGTCGCCGAGCGCGCTGCAACTGCGCGTGAGGTCGTCCAAACTCACTTTTGCCGTTGCGGCTTGGAGGATGACAAAGTCCGCGACGAGCGTGAGCACAGGAAAGCGCTTCCAGTAGCCGACTTTCGGTGTATAGAACGCCAGCGTGTGCTTGGTCCAGCCGCGCTCGGCGAGCGGATCAAAGTTGTTGGCCACTTCGGACTGCACGATCGAGACGCTGCTGCTCGAGCCGTCACGCTCCGCGTACACGACGCGCTGCGGGGCGTCGTCGGTCGCAACAGCTTTGACGCAGAACGCACTCGCGTGCTGCACGCGTTGCTTTGGCGCGAGGGCCAATGGCTCGAGCGTGCGGCCGCCGCGACTCGCGACAAAGCACGCGCCATGAGGTGGCGCGACGCTATACGCTTTGAACGACAGCGCGAGCGAGAGGTTCGCGACGTTGTGGTAGCCGTCGACTGCGATGATCGAGTCGAACGGCGCGAGTTGCTCTTCGACGTGGATCACTCGGTCCGCTGGTGCGAGCAACCACTGCGCGCGCGCGAGCACGGTCTCAATGACTGCGCGACTGCGGATCCAGTCGTCGTCGAGCGACTCGAACGAGTACTCGAGCGCATTGCAGCCTGCAACGAGCGGCAATACAGCGACGTAGAAGCCAAGGAGCTGGGCTTGGACTTCGCCGTTTGCGCGGTCTAACGTCTCGAAGCGCGCGTCAAAGAGGTTTGTTTCATCCAGTAAGATCGTCTCGAGCTCCGAGAAGAGCGACGCGACCGCAAAGTCTTCGCATTTCGACACCATCTGGTCGCGCGTGACGTTGCCCTGCGCGTACAGCATCGCATGGCGCTGGACAGCTGCAAACTTGTCCTTCATGACCGAGATCGCGGTCAGTCGCATCTCGGCAACGACTTTCGATGGGATCGCCGAGATGCCAGAGACGACACGGTCGACGTTGACAATGATGCTACTGAGCTGCGTGTCGAGGCTACGGAGCTGGTCTTGGATCGCAGTCATCTCGACGCGAAAGCTCTCGGACAAGTGGCTCAGCGCCGCGAGCACGGGATCGACCTTCGTAGGTGGCCCGACGATCACTGTGACGACCGACGCCGCGAGCGAGAACGCGACGCCCGCGTATCCGAGTCCACCAGGTAGTGTTGCGAGCACATCGCCGACGCCTTTGAGCATCTTGCCGGCATCTCGCGATGCGATCCCGAGCACTGCGCCATGCAGACCGTCAGTCGCGGCTTTGATGTTTGCGATGCGCTCCGAGCGCGTCGCTGGCGACAGCTGCGCGAGTGCTGAGACAGCAGCTTCGCTTGTTGTCGTCACGTTCCGCTGGCTTGGAGTTGGAGTTGCTGCCGCTGCGACGTAAATGCCAGTCGTAAAGACGATAGAGAGAAAGCGAATCCAGCGCATTGGTGCTGCTGTTGTTGCTGCTGTTGCGGTCGTACGTCGGTGTCGTCGTGCGTCTGTGTCGTGGAATGTGGAAATGGTGTATGTGCTGGCGCGGTGCTGGCAAGTCGCTGCTTGCACGTAGCGTTCTTCATCAGCAGCCCAGTAGTAGCAATAGCAGCCACAGTCACAGCTGGAGAACGCGCCTTGTACTATGCACGACGATCGAGACGCGCATCACGCGATCGCGCAAACTGAGCGCTGTATCGAGCTTCTGCCAACCTCTCCCGCGTCACGATCGCTACGCGCTGACGTCTGCAATGGTGGAGAAACCGACTTGCTAGATGACTGGTAGACTGTGTGTCGTCTGGCAGCTGTGTGTGCTGCTTGTTGTACAGACTCGACGTGCGCTTGCATCACGCACCTCAAATGCGAGCTGACAGCGATAATACACCCACATACGCACGCATTCTCTTGCAGCTCGCATGCGTGTATGTAGCCTGTAGCGACATCGTGACGAAAGAGGTGGACGACGTCAACTTCATACGCGAGTCTCTTGGCAACAGCAGAGAACGACGATGTGTGGATACATCAATTGCATTTGCTTGTCGAGATTGCACATGTGGTGACAAGAGTGTTGGTTGTTGAAGTGCCAGTCACTTCACGTCACTCTTTCGGAACACTCGGGACGTCCCGCCGCCAGCCATTTCCGCGCGCCAATATTCTACAGCACACACCAAAAACCGATATCAATTACATTCGCTGAAATACATACTGTACGTCTATACAACGTAGGAATCGTATAAACCTGGTTGTGCTTGCTTGGTGCGAGCGAGTGGTGGTTGAGAACAGCACGCCACGATCGATCGTTGTGCTCGCCACATTCAGACTCTTGGCCTCGGAGTGACGCGACTGCCTGCCTGCCTCTTCGCGCACGCACGCATCCCACTCGAGTCTCTCGCAACCGCGACCTTCAACGTCACTCTCACTCGCACGCAGTCAGTCGCGATGAAGTACCTCGCAGTCACTGGCGGTACCGTGAGCGGTCTCGGCAAAGGCATCACGATCTCGAGCATCGGCGTTGTGCTCAAGTCGTGCGGACTGCGCGTGACGTCGGTCAAGATCGACCCGTACCTGAACTGCGACGCCGGCACGATGTCGCCGTTCGAGCACGGCGAAGTGTTTGTGCTCAACGACGGCGGCGAGGGCGACCTCGACCTCGGCAACTACGAGCGCTTCCTCGGCGTCACGCTCACGCGCGACCACAACATCACGACCGGTAAAGTGTACCAAGAGGTGCTCCAGAAAGAGCGTAGAGGCGACTACCTCGGCAAGACCGTGCAGGTCGTGCCGCACGTGACCGACGCGATCCAGGACTGGATCGAGCGCGTCGCGCAGATCGGTGTCGACGGCGATGCGCCGGCTGACGTGTGCCTTATCGAAGTCGGCGGCACGGTCGGCGACATCGAGTCGATGGTCTTCCTCGAAGCGCTGCGACAGTTCCAGTTTCGCGTCGGCGCCGAGAACTTTTGCCTCGTGCACGTCTCGCTCGTGCCTGTGCTCGGGTCTGTCGGTGAGCAGAAGACAAAGCCGACGCAGCACGCAATCAAGGAGCTCCGGAGCGCTGGCCTGTCGCCAGACGTGATCATCTGCCGCGCAAGCACCGAGCTCGAAGCGTCGACGCGTGCGAAGATCGGGATGTTTTGCCAAGTGTCGGCGAACCACGTGCTGTCGGTCCACGACGTGAGCAACATCTACCACGTGCCGCTGCTGTTGGCGAAGCAGGGCGCCGCGAGCATTCTGCTGTCGAAGCTCCAGCTCATGAACCGGTTCTGCGAGCCGGACCTCGTCGACTGGGCCGCAATGGCGCACCGCGTGGACAACTTTACGGTCACGTGCAAGATCGCGCTCGTTGGCAAGTACACGGGCCTGCAGGATTCGTACTTGAGCGTGATCAAAGCGCTCAAGCACGCGACGATGAAGTGCGACCACGATCTCGTGATCGAGTGGATCGAAGCCGGTGACCTCGAGCCCGAGACGAAGCGTGCCGACCCCGAGAAGTACGACGACGCGTGGCGCAAACTCAAGAGCGTTGACGGCATTGTTGTGCCTGGCGGCTTTGGCGACCGCGGCGTCGACGGCAAAGTGCTGACTGCGCAGTACGCGCGCGAGCACCAGGTGCCGTACCTCGGCATCTGCCTCGGCATGCAGGTCGCGGTCATTGAGTACGCGCGGAACGTCCTCGGCTGGACGGACGCGAACAGCGAAGAGTTTAACGGCGCAGCTGAGCACAAAGTCGTCGTGTTCATGCCCGAGATCAATCCGGACGTGATGGGCGGCACGATGCGCTGCGGCGCGCGCCGGACGGTCGTGCACGAGCAGGACGACCCTGCGAAGCGCTCGCTCGTGTCGTACTTGTACGGCGCTAACACCAAGATCATGGAGCGCCATCGCCATCGGTACGAAGTGAACCCTGAGTTTGTCCCGACGATCCGCGACGCCGGCCTGAACTTTGTCGGAACGGACGAGAAAGGCGTGCGCATGCAAGTCATCGAGCTCGACCGCGACGTGCATCCGTTCTACTTTGCCGCGCAGTACCACCCCGAGTTCCAGTCGCACCCGAACGCGCCGTCGCCGCCGTTCTACGGCCTCATTCTTGCTGCGACCGGCCAGCTCAAGCAGTACATTGCGGACTGCGACGCGGCCGACAAGTGAGTCTGTTTGCTTACAGACAGGTACAGCCGAGATGGTCAGTGCTGAAAGACGACGTAGACGCTGAGAGGTTGTGCATGCGTAGCAGTAGTAACACCTGTCCTTGCACTCCACCCCACTCGCTCACTCGCTCGCTGCGTTCTGCTTTCGATGCGACATCGGAACGAATCGCTCGCAGTCGCGCGCCAGCAGAGCGCTCCCAATAGAGTTCCCCTATTTATTCTGTCTTGTTGCATCTCGATGCTCATGGCATCATCGTCGTCTTGCTCTGCAACTGCGTGCGTGCGTGTTTGCTTCCTGTGGGCATCAATGAGCGTCTTCAGTGCAGGCGGTGTCTGCAGTGGCGGCTTGGACCGCACTCTTAGTTGCTGCGCACACACTCCTCATGAAAGGGCAACTGCACTTTCTCGATTGCACTGCAGCAGCAACAGCCAGTCCGCACTTTTGCAACTCACACACACACAATTGCGAGCGGCCAGCGCATTCCAGGTGACGATGGCGCAGTTGCAGCCGACGAGTGCCGAGTGGGCAAACGCACTGCGCGAGTGCGTGACCTCGCGCTCGCTACACGTGCTGCACGAGCGCGCGCTGCTCGTGTTTGTGGACCCGCGCGAGACGTTCCATCCGCTGCACGCGCTGCTGCAAACGCAATGCAACAACGATGACGGCGATCGTGATAACACATGCTCGTTCATTGCAGTCATGCAGCTGCACGACAGCGTAGTGGCACTGCTGCGCGAACTGCAAAGCGCAAATGCACCGCACAACGAGCGCGACACTGCACGCACACGCCAAAAGGTGCTCGAGCACCTCGTGTTCGTCACCCGCGACGTTGACGCGACGAGCGCCAAGCGCGCACACAGCACAGGCAATGCACACGCAGTGCCGTTCTTCTGTCCACGCGAGCTGAACCTGCGCAGCGGTGCACTGTGTGCAATCGCACCCGACGAAGCGAGTGCGCGCGCAGTCCTGGCGGCCATTACGCTCGCTGTCCAGATGAGCGAGCCGCTCATCGGTCTTAACGACGACGACGCACTCACGATCGTGGTCGAGCACGGCAACGGCGGATATATCGCGCAGCAGTTCGCGCACCGCGTGGTCGCAAGCGTCACGCGAGTCGCGCGCCGTACGTTTGAGCCTGCTGACACGACGCTCGACCGTGTACTCGAGACGTACGAGCGCGACTTTGTCGGCCAGCTCGAGCTCGCAGACGCTACTGCGCTCGACGCGTCACAGCAGCAGCAGCAGCAACAGCTCGTTGTGCGCGTGTGCGCAGGCTTTCACATCGCAGCACCGACCACGCAGACGCGCGCACGCAGTCGCCTTGGCGCGACGCTGCTGGCGTCGTGGAGCGGCATCGAGAACGTCCAGTCGCTCGGCGCGAGTCCGCCACCGAGCTCGACATCGTGCGTGTGCATCGGCGATGTCGACATTGGTCGTTCTAGCCGCGATAGGAACGCTAATAACGATGCTGCGCTCCACGGGTCGTCAATAGCAGCAGCAGCTGCGTTGCCGTTCCCATTGCGCGTGGAGCGATCGATCGAGCTGCTCACCAAGCTCGAGCAGGTGCGTATGCGTGTCTGTGCGTGTGCGTCTGGTTGGTCAATTGACCCAGTAGCTGTAGCGATCGCTGCTTGACAACGACGCTGACTTCGGCTTGCTCCTTCCCGCCTCCACACTCATGCCTGGCGCCAGTCTGCACAGGACGCGACGTTCGAGTGGCCACGCAGCTCGGACGCTCTCACCAGCCCGCAAGACGCGGCGCAGAGCCGCCTCGTGGCTGCGCTCCAGCAGTTCCTCAGAGATCCGGACGGCGTGTCTACAGCGACAGACTCGACGCCTGATGTCACGGGCGACGCAAACACGACGCTCGAGCTCAGCATTGCACTACGTGCGACGCGCGACGATGAGATCGACGACGCGCCGAGCCGCACGGACCGCGATGTGCTCGAGCGGCTCTGGGGCTTTGCACTCGAGCACGTCACGTCGGCAGCGGCCGCAACTACACTCGTGCGCGAACTCATCGCATTGTGTAGCACGGCGAGGACGCTCCCGCTCGTACACGCGGCCAACCCGACGCGACTCGCTGCGCTGCTCACGAGCCGCACCGAGTCGCTCCGCACAGACAGCATTGCTGCTATAGCTAATGCTACTACTGTGGTGTCATCACTCGAGACTGAACTGTCGAGTGCGCAAGGCGCGCTGCTTGCACTCGCTGAGCTTGGCGAGTGGACGCTGCAGCGCGACGTCGCGTCGTGGCTGGCGCACATTGGCTTTGCAGGTGCCGAGAGCGCACGCGTCGTCAAGCAACTGGCAGTACGAGCGAGCGCTGGCAACGACGCGGTCGAGAGTCATGCGCGACGCCACGCCACAACACAACGGCTCGTCGATGTGTGTGCGTTCGCGCGCACACTCGGGATCGCTGGGCCGCTGCTGCGAAAGCTCGCGGGCGACTGTCTCGAAGCCAACAGTGTAGCGTACCGGCAGAGCGGACTGGCAGAGCCACATGCGCCAGTCGTTGTCGTGCCGCTGAACACGTTCATCCCAGAGCGCATCCGTGCGAACCTCGGAGGTACGAACTGTCATTAAGCGCCAGTAGAGCATGTATGTCGCCTCACTGATTCACTGATTCATCTATTCACTCGTGTTGGATCGTGACGCTGTGAAAATGCAACAGACGCGCTGTTCTGGGACCTAAGGATCTCGCTCGGCGACCTCATGCAACGCACGGTGCGCGTCTGCGACGCGTCGTTCCACGTCACGTGTGCAGCAGTGCTTGTCGACTCGGCACTTGCGCTCGACAGCCGCACGCTCGCACAACTCGAGCAGTTGCTACCAACAGAGGCGCTACAACGTCTTGCCGCACAGGCGCTCATGCAGCGAAGGACCAAGTCGCGCAAAGATGGATTCGTAGCGTCCGGACTCGTGCTGTTGGAGAGTACGACCCGCCGACTCGCAGCGCAGAGATAGTGATAGAGAGAGTGATGCAACACAGCAAGTCTGTGTGTATCGACACGTTCGCGCTTGCTGCTTTAGCAAGATCGATCGACACAACGCAGTCATGCCCACCGCTGCTATCGCCGTGCAGCAGCAGCAGCCTCTTCAATGCGAAGACCTCATTTTGCATTTGCTCGTTGATGACACGCTTTTGTTGCTGATGTGCGCGAGCGCAGACCGAGTCGTTTGTCTGGCGTGACGCAGCTGCCGTTCGATGCGCATCAACGCTGATGGGCGAGAGGTATTACTATTTCAGTACACATCAACAATTCGATCCCGCTACATTACCGATGACTACGGAATTAATAGATGAGTTGGTCCTTGAAGATTCCACGCGGTTTTGCACTGCACAATCAGCTAAATCGGAGCTTAATTTGCGTTTGGAACTCAGGTACACGCTCGGTATACGCCACGCTGGATTTTTTTCGTGTGGGCAGCGCATCTCTGTTGCAGCAGCAAAACGAGCGTGTCGATCGAGGTCATGCATGTCGTCACGGCGACCATCAAGCGCTTTTGGCTCCAAGCGCAATGGCAATGCGTTGTTAACGCGCTTGGATATGTCGTTGCTGCTGCGTGCAAGAGCTGCTCGTACTCGACTAAGCACAAGCTTGTCTCTTGTGGTGTCGCAGTTAACTCTTGGAATGATCGACAGCGTAGCAGCATTAATCGAAACAGACCGATTCGGAATGATCTGCGCTTTCGTGTTTGTCCATGCTGCACATGCGAGTGCAGATGCACAATGCTTCACGCTCAGCCCTTGTGGATGGTTCGCTTGCTATCGCCGCGCTGTCAATTGCCCAAGCTCACATTTGCGAGTGAGACTCGAGATTGCTCTTGCAAATTGCTCGATCGAGCAATACAAACAAGGACCTCACTGCGACATGATCGAGCAACGAGTGTACGCGAGCTGTGTTTGGCCTTCATGACGGCGGAGTTGTGCAGGCGCGCTGTCGCTTCAATCGCATCGAGTGCACGCGCACTCGTACGAATTGCTCGCATCGGTCGTCTCGCTCGAGCCAAACGAAACACAGCAGCGCGAGTCCAGTTCTCCAAGCAGGACAGATCTGCGTTATGCGCCAGAAACGAGACAGCTCGAGGTTCGAAATGAGCTAGAATGTGGCTTCGCGATCGCTGGACGCCGCTGCAGTGAAGACTCACTCGCTTACGCCCAAGCTCTTTGCTTCAACGCCAGTCGATCACAGACACAGCTGCTCGAAGATTGTTGTGACTATACGTATAAAAACCAGGTTCGCCGCAATTTGCCTCCGCTATCCGGATGCATATCAAAGAGCAAAAGCTCGCATCACCCAGCAAACACAGCAAAGCAACAAGCCTAGGATCGCTCAGTTGGAAATTCGCCGCGAGCTGCACACGTCCGTTGTCTCTCGCTCTCTTCTGCGCCCAGCCGCCTCCCTCGTCTCTACTCCACCGCTTCAAGCTACCAACATGGGCGCGTTCATCGACCCGAAAGACCTGCCAGATGGCGCATCGGGGCTCCTCCAAGTGCTCTTCCTCGGCGCCGTCTACGGCTTTGTGCTCTTCAACGCGAGCAACATGATCTCGGACGGCAGTGAGCTCCTGCTGCTCGTGCCTGCGATGGCCGGCATTGTCGGCAGCATCGTGCTCCCCGTGCTCGGCGCGGTGCCGGACGGCGCGATCGTGCTGTTCTCGGGCATGGGTCCCGACGCGCAGGAGCAGATGTCGGTCGGTGTCGGCGCGCTTGCCGGCTCGACGATCATGCTGCTCACGATTCCGTGGGCGCTCTCGGTCTACGCCGGACGCGTGAACCTCGACGCGCAAGGCCGTGGCAACTACATTCGCCCGAAGGGCGCCGGCCAGGCCTGGAGCAAGCTCACGCCAGCGGGCAACGCCAACATCTTCCACACTGGCGTCGTGCTCTTTGATGAGATCCCGAGCAATGCGAAGACGATGATCGTCACGAGTCTCATCTACCTGATCCTCCAAGTCCCAGCGCTCCAGCACACGGGCACGGCTGCGCGCGACGCCGAGATCGACCACGCCAAGGTCGCGGCGTCGCAGCGGCCGTTTGCGTTTGTCGCGTTCATTGTCGCGATGGTCGCGTTCTTTGGGTACCTCTACTGGAACGTCAAGCGCGTGTCCAAGGTTGCGGACGACGAGCTCGACGAAGTCCGTGTGCAAGCGATCCGGACCGGCAAGATCAGTCTCTCGGGTGTCCTCGCCGACGAGATTGCGAACATCAAGCGCGCAGCGCCAAACGTCCACACGTCGCTGACGTCCAAGAGCCAGATCACGCACGTCTCGAACATCATGCGGCCGTTCTTCCACGCGTACGACGTGAACCGCGACAAGCGCATGGATGCTGATGAGCTCCAGGTCTTTTTCCGCGACCTCGGCGAGAAGGTCTCGCGCGAAGAGGCCGAGAAGTGGATCGTCGAGGCCGACAAGAACAAGAGCGGCTTCATTGAGTTTGACGAGCTCGTCGAAGCGACGCTCAAGTTCATCATTGCCAAGTACGAGCTCGAGAAGCAGGGCCGGAAGATCGAGATGACGCGCATCCACGTTGACTCGAACCGCCACATTGACGTCAGCAACGACGACGACAACGAAGAGGAGGAGGACGAAGCCGTCCCGGACGACCTCGCGCACTTGTCGATCGCCGAGCAGCAGCGCCGGATCAAGATCCGCGCGGCGTACATGATGTTCCTCGGCACGGCGCTCGTGCTCATCTTCTCGGACCCGATGGTCGACGTGCTGTCGGAGATCGGCGCGCGTACCGGCGTTCCGGCGTTCTACGTCTCGTTTGTGATCGCGCCGCTTGCGTCGAACGCCAGTGAGCTCATTGCATCGTACAACTATGCGCTCAAGAAGACGTCCAAGACCGTGTCGATCTCGATCTCGACGCTTCTCGGTGCGGCGTGCATGAACAACACGTTCTGCCTCGGCATCTTTGCGGCGCTCATGTACTTTAAGAGCGGCGGCCTCGTGTGGGAGTTCTCGGCCGAGACGCTTGCGATCCTGCTTGTGGAGCTCGTGATTGGTGTGATCGCGCTCAAGAAGACGCAGCGTCTCGTTGACGCAATGATCGTGTTTGCGCTCTACCCGTTCTCGATCGTGCTCGTGTACGTGCTCGAGAACGTCGCGGGCCTCGACTAAACGTGAGTGTCGAGTGTCATCGAGTCGAGGCGGCAGCGTCCTGTTTGATGCGAGACAGTGTCGACTCGCGTGTCCACCACGTGCGTTTGCAGCAAGTCGCATTGTGCATCAGAGGTAGCTTAGTTGTTGAGATCAGAGGTCTTGAGAGGTCTCTTGTGTCGGCTAGTCTTGCTGGTTGGATCATACACCTTTGTGTCGCCATTACTCCACCACATTTTCAAGTCTGTCCTCAAGACTGTAGGACGTCATGCGCGAACAGATTCCAGTCGGGTCGATGACAGTGGATGGTGACAACGAAAGTGACGTCTGTGCTTGATTCGACAGCACCCACACTCACTGTTAGATCCAGCTACGACGACAAACGTCACACCACACGCCACACGCAACGACACGCTCCTTCCTACTTGTGTGGCTGGCTACACTAGTATGGATGCGGCGGCAGTTCAAACGCAGTGAACGAACTGCGCCGTCGCCACTCGTCAAGTGCCGACACGCGGCCTTTTGCTGGTAGTGGCAGCGTCACGCTCCCAATATCGTCGTCGTCGTCGTCAAGTACGTGTTCGCCATTGCCACCAGCGGCAGCTGTGAGCGCGACGCGGCGGTCGGCAGCGCCAAAGTCGACTTCACTTGTCGGGTACGACGCGTTGAGGTCGTCGAGACGGTGCTCAATGTCGGACGAGAGCTTGTCAAAGAACGAGAACGAGCCCTTGCGGTACGGCAGTGCGAGGCCACCCGATGCCATTGCGCCACTCCTCAGTACTGCGCCACTGCCGCCTGGGTCGCTCGTGTGCGACGACGTCGTCGAGTCGGCGCTCAACCGCGGCCGCGCGTGCTGATCGCGTGGACTCCGCGAGAGACTGCCGGCGAGACTGCTCGCGTCGCTCAGCTTGCGCTGGAGGTACGACACGACGTGCGCACGATCGCGGAGCACGCGCGCGCTTGCAGCCGTTGGCGGACGTTTGCCACCGACCGTGCGCGCCATCCACCGCGGCTGCAGCGGCGGTGGCAGTGGCGCTGCTGCTGCTGAGCTGCTGTCGCCTACAGGTGTCGACAGTGTCCGCCAAAACGCTGGCTGCGCTGCTGGCCGCCGCACTTCGTCGTAGTCTTCATCGAGCTGCAGCGCCTCGCCACGGAGTTGGCTAAAGAGCGGCGAGAGCGACAGCTCACTGTCGTACGGATTCGAGCTGCTGCTGCTGCTGCTCGCGGCCTTTGTAAGCGGCAGCTGCGATGGTCGGCGCATGTCGTTCGCTGCACTCGCTTGCTGCTGCTGCGATCGGTCGCTCGCAGCAGGAACCGCCAAGTGCGTAAAGCTAAAGCGCTCAGCAGCTGCTGTGAACGGCGGCCGCGGTTGCTGGAACGACGTCGCGCGTTGCAGTGCAACTGGACCAGCACGACTGCTCGATCGACACCGCGACTGGTCGTCGTCGATGATGCGGTCGTCGAATCGCTCGCCTGCAGCGTCCTGCGACCGAATGAAGATCTGCGCGTCAATCGCGTCGGCAGCTCCGTGCTGCTGCTGCCACGACGTGCGACCGAGCGCACTCGGTGGGTCCGAGAACGACCGCGCGAGCTGGAGTTCCGAGCCGTCTGTGCGTGTCGCTGTAGCGTCGGTGCGTGACGCACGCGCACCGACACGACCGTCGCCACTCACAGTCTTGCGCGCAACGGGACTGCGGCGGCTCGTACTACTACGTGGCTGGTGAAAATGGTGGTGGTGAAGATGGTGGTGATGATTGTGATGGTGGGACTGGGACGGCTGCTGCGTTGTGTGATGGAGCATCATCGATCCGGACCGCGGCGGCGGCGACGACGAGAAGCTCTTGCGCGTCCGATGGTCGCTCGCCGAGGTGCGGTCGTCGAGCATCAGCTGGCTATTGCTATTGCTGCCCTGGAGCGTCGCGGTGCTGTCGCCGCGACTATCGAGCTTACTGCGGCGCTTCTCAGCCTTCTTCCGCTCTTTCTGGACCTTGAGCTCGCGGTGCCAGTCCTCGAGCTTCTGGATCCACGTGCGCGGCGACCGGCCGTACTGACTCAGGTCAGGCTCGGTCATGTTGCTACTACTCGAAGTGGCTGTCGTCGTCGTGACGGTCCCACTGCTACTGATTGGGGCACTCCCACTGATAGCGACGTTACTGCTCAGTGCGCCAGTCGACTGGTGGAGCTGCGGATACGGCGGCTGTGTCGCACCACCAGAAGAGTGCTTCTTGGATGGTATGAACGCCGTGCTCTTGCTCCGTCGCTCGCGCGCGAGGCCGCGCTCCGGCACGGCGATCGCACCAGTTGAGAGCTCGCTCACGCTTGCTGTGCCCATGCGGCGACCTCCACTGCCACTGCCAAAGCTTGCGAGCAAACTGTCGGACTGGAGCCGTCGCCGATCGAGCTCGGGGCTGTCTTCAGGACCGGCGAGCAATCGCACGTGGCGCGTGCCCCACTGGTTGTAGCTCTCTTTCGAGCCCCAGTAGCGGTCAAAGACCATCGGCGGCGCGCCATCGTAGTACCACGCGGTGTTTGGGTGGTCCTTCTGCAGTGCGACGGCGTAGTCGTCGGTGATGTACCGCTCAAACGTCCTAGCCACATAGGCACAGTCACAGAGAGCCAACAATGTCGGGCGTGCTGTCAATCAACAGTGTCGACACTCGACACCAGTAGGCGACAGACACGCGACGTACCGCGACTCGCGGCCAGCAGTATGTCGAAAGAGGCCGTGCTTCTTCGACTTGCTCGAGCGCTTTGCCTTGCTTTCGAGATGCGACTGAGACTGCTTGCTCTCGGCGCTCGGACGACCCGTGCTGCTCGTGACCGTTACGTCCTCGGACTCGACTGCTGACGCGACGATACCGGACGCGAGCTGGAGCCGATGGTGCGCGCGAAAGTCCTCGATGCGCGCGCGGTAGACGCTGTCCTGCTCGCGCGCGAGCTGCAAGAGTTCAAACGCGTCGGTCGTGCCGCGACCAATCTAGACACGCGACGACAGTGTTGAAGTTAGTGTCGTCCAATCAAGTCAGGTCAGTCTGTCGAGGAGGCGATGAACACTGGATAGGGAAACGCCGTACTTCGTTCAGGTGCTTGAGCAGGTCGCCATAGTGGTCGCACGCAAGCAGCGACGTCTTCTCGAGCTGCATGAGCGCAAGCGCGACCCGAAAGAGAAGCTAACAAAGGCGTGTGACGAGTAGAGACGGCAGCATATCCGAGCAGCGGCGACAGTGTTAGTACCAGTCTGTTGTACGTCGTCGACCCATCTATGCAAGTCGCCAGTCGCCAGCAGCATCGACGCACCTCGTCGCCAAGCAGGAAGATCGCGTCCCAGATGCGCACGGTCACGTCCTTGGCGCACGGACTCGCAAAGAGCGTGAGGAACCACTCGGTGCACGCAAGCGAGAGCTCGACGCCCGAGCCGCCGAGTGCAGTCAAGTGCTCGGTGATCTCGGGCATCTGGAGCCGCACGAGGTCGGCAAACACGTGCTGATCGACTGCGAGACCGAGCTAGTCGACGTATAGTCAAACGACAACAGTGTTGAGTATTCGATCCAATCACCCAATCACCCAATCACCCAGTCTTACCATCGACGTGTAGTAGTCTTCAGGTACGAGTCGAATGAGCTTGATGAGCAGATAGAACGCCTCCTCTTCATCGACAAACTGGAGCAGTCGCGCTGCAATGTAGTTGAGGCCTTGGCAGTACCCGAGCGCCGGGTTGAACTGCGCGTACGCGACAAGCACGCGCCGGAGCTGCGCAGTCTTCGCGTCGCTCCACGCGGCTTTGTCGGCGCGCGAGACCGTGCGAAACAGGTCGACGTCGATCTGCTGCGTCGCTTCATTCGGTTCGTCGTCATCGTCATCATCGTCGCCATCAGCGGCAGCAGCAGCAGCTACGAGCTGCGCGTACTGGCCAACGTGGCGCTGCATCTCGACGGCAGCGCCGGACGCGAGCAGCCAGAGCTGGCCGTGCAGTTCGTCCGGTACGAGCGCAAGAGCTCTGTCGTCGAGCACGAGCAGTGCGCGAATGCGCTCCTCGGAGCCCCAGATGTCGTGCGCGAGTGCGCTGAGGCCGTCGGTCGCTGACGCGGACGGGTCCGTTACGCGTGTGAGCTCGCGCTCGCGCTGCGCGAGCTGCTCGGCGTACTCGTCGAGGAGCTGCGGCCAGCGCATGTGCGTCACGCGGTCGATCAGCGGCGGCGACTCGAAGCCGTCGTCGTGCAGGAACGCAATGCCGTGGTCGCTGATCGGCGAAAACGTCTGTGTGTTTGGGTGATTACATGGACAGATGGGTGAATGGGTGAATGGGTGCATATATATGCTGAGATAGGACGTACGGGCTTGGCGCCGAGTGAGCTCCGCTCGTCGATCGACCGTCGCGTCGACAGCGACACCGCGACTGCTTGCAGCGCGAGGATATTGCGGTACACTGTCCGTCCGTCATGCACATCAGTCAGTTGACAGCAGCACAAGCATATACCCCCCCACACACACACGCACACGCACCGCGCTCGATGTTTTTGAAGAGCAACAGGTCGTCGGGCTCAAACATGTCGTCGACGTCGACGCCAAGCAAGTCGCATGCGCTACATAATGAGAAGCAACAACGACAGAACCAGAGGGGACGAAATAGACGCGAAAGCGAGTCAGTGCAAGAGCGTACACAAGCAACAGGAAGGACGAGCATGTACCTCAGGTACGCTTGGATGTTCTGTAATGCGCCACGCGGCGGCCGCGTCGATGCGTGGTGTGGGTCTGCGCTCGTCAGGAGCGAGGTGCTTGCGACTGTGAGCAGTCCGACAGCGACCTGCACCGGCTGCACACGCACTTGGTCCTTCATGCCGAGTGCCTTGAAGACCTTGTTCACGACGTCGCACAGCGCCGTGCCCGTGCGCAGCACGACCGTGAAGTCGCTCTCGAACTTCTCGCCGAGCACCATCTCCATCCAGCGCCGTGCGATCTCGCCGTTGCTCGACATCGTCGTCGTCGTCGAGGACACGCGCATCGTGTGTGTGGGTGGGTGTGAGAGACGTAGGCGGCGTCGAAGCACCGCGCGAGGTCGGCGCGCGAGTCTCCGCGGGGATGAGCAGGTGGAAGCACTAGCAACAGCAGTCAAAGCCCAGCGCTGTTTATTTGCCTCCTCAATCGTGTCAACACGAATGCGTGCGTGCTAAAATCAAGGGAACCGTGCTCAGTGGCGTGGCACAGTGTGGCGCAGTATTACACATCGGATTGGACGTTTATTGCTTTTGACGAATACCTGCTACACAAAACACATATGCCACAATATAACCTTTGTAAATAAATCACACTTGCAACAATAGTCAGAATGCATTATCGACATATGCGACTTACGGATCGCACATGCATCAATTGTTGGTATCTACTATCGACAGAATAGATAATCGAACACAGGTCTTCACAACATATACAACATATATGTATCGTGCAACATATTGGCTCCGAAATTTGACACACACAACAACATTAAGCCACTCAAAGCTGAGCAAGAGCGCATAATTCGCGTACCCTCATGTACATCAATGCGCATCAAAACTATCAAGAGCGCAAAAGAGCAAAAAACATCGTGAACAAAAAAATCAAGTGCAATGTTAAGTACCACACACCACATTTCTGATTAGCGTACCCACATGTACTGTTGTTGCAAACAACGATTGAGCTCCTGCTCGATCCGACGGCACAACATAACTCAAATGTATTGTGGATGCTCGACGCGCGCCACTTATTCACGTGCGTGCGTGCTCGGTTCAGACCGCTCAACTCACGGTTTTACAATAACCACCAGAACTTCTTACTACATACTACCTACACTTGAACAATATGTGACCTACGACAGTTGATGATGTCATTCACATCGAAGGGTGCCTATCTGTACTCTAAAGCGATGTCCATCACATCACTTTGTGTAACTAGTAACATGCGAGTTTCTCCTACAATATTTAAGCGTTTCTAGTTCTATTGGCACTACTGCTGATTCGTCACGCAATAGACAGTATAAGCGCGTAAATTGCACTCTCACGTCGTATACTGTGCATCTTCACTGTGAAAACCGCAGCTCCGTTGAATCCATACGTTGTTCGCAGCATTTTAAGCCGCGTCAATGTACGATTGTTATTTGAGTGTGGTCATCGTCGTCAAATTCCTGCAGGTTTTACGTTCATCGTGTCTTGAATCGATTCATTCTCGCTAGCTCAAATATGCCGCCACACATGACCTTTCCGTGCAAGCACAATATAAACAAAGTGGTGTTATCAGTCGCGCGATCGTAGTCTACATCTCACATCTCCATAGCACGGTTTCGACAGTAAGCTATGATGTAATTCTTGGACAACAACGACAACTACCGAGACGCGAAACAAATTTTATACTTTACGCATTTGGCACGTGATAAGGTGTACTACATTTTGCGGTGCAGATGATAAATAAATATGCTTTCTTACTCTTGTATGCCGTAAACCGCAGCTACCATTTTCTGTATTTAATGAATTAGATTTCTGCCAAACATGTACCATGTTGTTTTTATTAATTAAATTAGTTTAAATGCTCAAGCGCTTCAATATAACCCGTCACTATTTCAACCAAACCGACAGATCTATATCGCCAAATGCATATACGCCATCACATTGTGGCGCGCACAATTGGGCATGAGACCGTCGGCGAATCGTGTACAGCGTCAACACAGTTAAAGCCGTCGATTACTGCTTCAGACTTATAAGGCAATAGTCGATGATACCTCGGCTTATCATCATGAGTTTGTGTCATAGTATGCGCCTGTCGTCCACGCACTTGCGCAAGTGACATAAATGCGTTGCACACGTCGCACAGCTCACGCGTTGCACTTTGCGTCTTGCTAGTTTCAATGGATATGCATACGCGTCGCCGTCATTGACGATACACTGTTGTATAAAAAACGCTGAACATATTCGGTATGCAAAATTCGCCCCACAGTAGAGCTTTTTTGTTGATGAAAGCAAATGTTTCCATTATTGTGTCATTAACCAGCTGGGTGACTGAAATCCACGAACCAGACCCACTGCGAGTTTATCACATTGTATTCATCCTACAACATCCATTCGCGTCCACTGCTTGCTCGTCGCTGCGATGTCGAGCACCTAGTATCCGACACTTGCGATTCAAACAACAATGTATGTAGGACTCAGTCCCTCATGACTTGTAAGCTTTCGAGTGTTTGTTGTATGATGAGGCGAAATATTGTTTTTACGTGAGTTAGAATGGTGACGGGATTGATCGTTTAATTAGCAATGTGAGATTCCACTAAAAGGACTGACACCAAGACGACAAATGACCATAATATTACAGGTATTTAACAAGAATAACATGTCAAGTTTGTAGAGTTGCGAGGAATACTTAAGTATAAATACTGAAGTATTATTCAATATTTATTTAACACCTTCATATCAGACTTCCAGTTATTGGCTAAATGTGAAACGGAAATGAACCCAGTTTTGCCAATCCAAAAATGCCCAAATAGCGGAAAATAATCAAACCAATCCAAATAGACATTGCGTTGTCAACTTCCGCGCAGCGGGAATTCACGTGTTGTCGTAAAATAATGCAATTTATACATTTTAAATTAACTTGACTGTCACAAACGGCGATAACAGGCGGCGATAACATACAGCGCGCGCCAAAATCTTTCGGACACCATTGAAAAATACCAATATTAATATTTCACTCGCAAAAACGCGATTGCGAGCGAGATATTTTGAGCTGATAGAACCAACTGCGAGCATTCTTGTGGTGAAATTTCATCTCGATTTGACCAAGTGTAGCCACAGGACGACCATATGAAATTTCAGACCCTGTTATAGGATACGACAACCAGCGCGTGCTGGGAGATGTTAGACTGTGGTGTGACTGGAGCGATCTCACAAGACACCTACTAACCAATCTTAGCGCCCCTGCTCCGCACCACAGCGATGCAGCGAGCAGTCGTTGAGCCAGCCAATTTGGCAAGGAGCTCGATCGGGATATCGTCCCAAGCAGT
>JAADWX010000293.1:0-27990 GCA_023336405.1 Globisporangium echinulatum | reverse complement strand
CGTGCTGCTCGTGGCAGCAGAACCAGGGCATGGCGGAGAACTTTAAGCTCCTTGTGAGCGTGTTTGGGAAGAACAGCGGCGGCGGCTGCGACGCGTGCGCTGCGAACCTCCTGAACCTCTGGTGCGGCCTCGTGTGCGCGCCGCATCAGGCCGATTTTGTGCACATGCACTTGCCGTTCCCGAGCACCAGCTACCGACCCGACCCGATGACTGGCGCCGAGCGCGTCAAGGTCCTCGAGCTCGACGTGACGCTCGACAAGGCGTTCACGTGCCGTGTGTTTGATTCGTGCAAGCACACGGCGATTGCGTCCATGAGCGAAGGCATGAAGTCGTCACTTGGGTTCCTCAACTACCAGGTCCAAACCGGCGCGATCGGCCACGGCGAGTACATGCACCTGCACTTTGCACAGGCGTCGGCGCCAGAGTCAACGACCACGACGACCACGACGACCATGACCATCGACGCCATTGGTACTCGCGATAACAGTGACGCAGCGTTCGTCCATCACGTGTTTGATTGTTCGAACTACTCGGAGGTCGCGACTGTCGGGCCTCTGCTACCCCAGCAAGCACAGCTCCTGCCGTCGATCGCTCAAGCGAGCGCACTCAAGCAGTGTCCGTGCGGCGCTTGCCGCGCAACGTGCGACGCACGCAGCAGCGACAGCGACGCGATCGCAATGCAGCGCAACCCGATCGCGCTCTTCGACGGCTTCAACAACACGCTCGTTGCGCTCGTGTACGGTGCGCTCGTTGCTATCGTGCTGTTGCTGCGCCGCGGCAGGCAGCGCGACTGAGCATGCGCGTGGACTAGTACAGCGAGTGTGCGTATGTGTGTGGCGAAGCGGTCGCGAGTGCAAATGCAGCAGCATTGACAGGTCTGTCGTAGCTACTATTACCTCATTGTGTAGGCTCATCGATCGCAGATCATGGTGGGTGGCAGCACGTACAGCAGCAGGTCGCTCATACATGGCCACACACTGTCCACTCAGCACTACGAAAGCTCAAGTGTGTAGCAATCAGATCAGTATGGACAGCTCAGCTGCATTGGCGAGTGGATAGTACTAAATAGTTGAGACTGCTGATACGCGAGTACTCTTCTGCTCGAGAATGGAGCGTCGCGAGTGGCAGCGACGCGTCTGCTAGAGAATGGTGCAGAGGATCGGAATCGGCACTGGGTAGTACCCGCTGCCGCCGCTGTTGGGCATGCAAGCAAGAGCGTGAGCGCGTGCAGGTTGGCCGCCGCCAAAAGACTGTTAGTGAGCTGTCGATTGCGCCATGGATGTGTACATGTACGCACACACGCAAGTCGAGAGAGACCGATGCAGTGGATGCGTGGACGTACACAACAACGACTGGCTGCCGGTGCTGCTGCAGCACGATGCGGTTCGCGGCGCCGCACATTGTGCACGTGAACTCGGCGCCATGTGAGACGTTGCGCACAGCGTGGGTCGTGCCGCACGCGCCGCAGCTATACGGCACTTGATACATAGGCTGCGCAATCACTGGCATCGCTGCCGTGTCGAGCTGCATCTGCAGCTCACGTGCGATCTGCTCGTCGCGCGACGTGTCATTCGGTGCTGCCGTCGTTGCTGCAGGTTCAGTTGCATGTGGCAGCGTCTACAGGAGACGCACAAAAGGCAACTGTGGTGAGTGCATGCTAATGACAGTGACGTTGTGCGAGCGTGCATGCGCTCGTACCTGTGCTGCATTGCTGCTGTTGTCGCGATTCGCATGTAGAGCACCGGGATACATCCGGTCCGCCATGTTCGCTGCTGCTGCGGGATTGAGTCGTTCGCAGTTCGTGCTGTCTTTGAGATAGATGATGGTAGAGTGACCAAAATACACAACGGCTGGATATAGCATTTGATGTGCTTATTTGCATACAACCGTTTATACTTGATCATTGTATGCAAAACGCATTCGAGAATACCATTCGACACTACTACTCGACATTGTTGACACTACTGCTCCTACTCGCTACATTCATCAACGACTCGGCTCTTGCATCAATGTGTGCACGTACTCGCACCTCGATTCGGCACATGTCACGGGTGAGGCTATCATCGTCTTCTGCTTCTGCTTCTGCTTCTGCTGCTGCTGCTGCTGCTGCTGCTGCATCTTCCGAGCAACCTCGAGCGCTATTCGCTGATTGCGTCGTCTGACAAGACCGATCACGACAAGCGTCGCGAGCATCGCGGCGAGTGCGACCGAGATCGCGACAAGCAGCGGCGGCCCAAATGACGGCTTCCTAGACTTGCTCACGCGCATGGGACTCGTGCATCTCGGACCGGTCCACGATCCATCGGACGTGCACTTGCATCGCCCGTGCACACACGACCCGGTGCGGATCGCGAGTGTGCCGCCAGTGGACGCGCGCCTGATGCGCTTGATCGTGCAATCCGCGTTCAAGATGCAGAATGCCTTGCCCACGACGTCCACGACCTTGTTCGCTGCGTCCTCGTAGTCGTCAATGTGATCTTCGACCCACTGACGCGTCGGATGCGTCTTCGGATCACAACCGACGTGCATAGCCGACTTGGCCGACGTGTCCTGGTACACGCGAATGTAGTCGACCTTGAGGGACATCGGGAAAGCGTCGCAGATCTTGTTT
Source organism: Globisporangium echinulatum (assembly GCA_023336405.1). Taxonomy (NCBI): domain Eukaryota; phylum Oomycota; class Peronosporomycetes; order Pythiales; family Pythiaceae; genus Globisporangium; species Globisporangium echinulatum. The sequence continues at coordinate 25,379 of JAADWX010000293.1, read as the reverse complement.
GCAACTGGATCACTGCCGTCACCGCGGCAGGCTTTGCCTGAGTTTGGCGGCCTGGTTCCCCACGTGCTCGAGAGCGCGACGTTAAAGATCATGTACATGGGCTCCTCGATCATGATCTTCACTGGGTTGCTCTTCGCGCCGTCCTGCGGCGGGTTCGTGATCGCGCTTGCTGGGATCTCATACAGCGGCTGACCTGCGAGCATCCAGCGCACGTACCCGTTAGCGCCCATGACCCACTCGAGCTGGTACACGAGGTAATCGGTGTACGCGGCAACGTGGATCGGCCAGTTCGCTGACAGCGCGTCCATCTGGTACTCAAAGACCTTGACTTTGTCGCTCTGTGGGACGTCCGTCTTCTCGCACAGCTTGCTCGGGTTGCCAGGACTGCATAGATGCGAGCCAGTGTAGCCATTCATGAACGGGAAGCACGTGCCGTTCGAGTTGATGCTCCAACGGTCGACCGTTGCGTTCGGTCGCGTTTCAGCACCAGTATCGCTCGACATGCGACTCAAGTCGGCATTCGGATCCCTTGATGCCGGACACGTCGTGATCGAGCACGTGTTGTCGGTGATGCCAGCGCCGAGCGAGGCTTTGACGGTCGCGTAGTCCTGTTTTAGCGCATCGTCTGACGTGCAAAAGTTGTTCGCGGCGTACTTCATGCCCTGGTACCACGACTTGTGGCCGCGTTTGGCCATGTAGTACGCAGTCGGAATGTCGGGTGTGTTTGCGCCTTTCGTCGTGCACGTGTTTGTGTACACGCAGAGCGGACTCGCATCATCAGTGGGGGCGATGATGCGAAAGTCACGCGGCATGCCGGGACCGATCTGTATGGACGCCGAGACGTCTGTCCCGCCGCCCTCGAGGAGGTCGATCTCTGGCGCACCGCGACCTTGGTTCGGATTCATACCCGACCCAGGGTTCGCGTCACACGCACTGATGCGCTGGTTCGACGACAGGAACACCTTGTCGTTGCACTCGTTGTACGAGAACGGCCACATGCGCGTGGTGGAGGCACTGAAGATCGCGCGACCGAGGTTGCCCATCATCCAGATGCCTGGCCACGTCGGGTAGTAGCGGATCGATGACACGTGGTCTCGTGACGTGCGTGTCTCGATGTCTGGGTTTTCTGTACCTGGACCAGTCGCCCCTGGTAGCTGCGCCGCGACTTCGACCATGCCGCCTTGGAAGCAGAACTTGTTCCACGACTGCACCATCGCGGCGCGGTAGTACTGCAACATCACGATTTTGTCAGCACGTACACTCAAACAGTCAGTACGTGTTCGCCCGCACATTTGCATATCGATGACCCTCTACGAGTCGTTCAGTTCAGGTGCGTGAGGACTACAGCACAAACAGATCGACAGATACATCGGTACGTACAAACGTCGTGTCCTTGTAGCCTGGCGGGTTCTTGTAGTCGTTCCAGACCGTCACATTCGTGACTTCGTCTTGCGCCTGGATGTAGAAGTAGCACGTGCCGTCGCTGTCACACTTGGTCGACGTCATGTTGTGCGAGTAGACCTGAAGCGCGGCGTTCACGCCATCGGGTTTCTCGATCGATGTCCACATGTGGTCCTCGCCGGGCTTGAACGACCGCCCAGGCGTGTTGAACTCGTCGCTCATGACGAGCTCCCATGTCTCACCACGCGAGCTCGTGTACATCTGTCGGTCTGTAGGCGTGCTGGGGTCGATCCACACACCGATGCCGGACTTGGTCACGAACTGTTCGTCTGCGCAGACGCTGCTGATGCATGGCGCGACAAATGCGAGTGCGAGCGATACCGCGCGTGCTGTCCGAGGCAATACTGTCATGGGACGCTGAATCGCAAGTACGAGCTGTGTTGTTACGAAGTGCGAGTGCAATGGCTGAGTGAGCGCTCCTACAGCGGCGATCAAACTGGAGTTGAAAGTTGTGCCAGTTGGAAAGAACAAACGGGAAATGTCTTCCTCGTCTTGAAAGCGTCCACATTGCAGCTCACTGCGATCTCATAACATGGACATGTCCACTTCCAACAGCATGTCCACACCACCAAAACCGTCGCACGCCATGTTGCTATGAGCAAGACTTCAACGCGAACGAGGGTGCCTTGACTTGATGCCTTGTGTCGTCGGCGATAGATAGCAAGTCAGCTTGACGCGTGCTCTCGCTTAGCTGATAGAGAAGATCTCGCAAGACGTGACTGCACATTCCGTTTGCCGGCTTGAAAGCAAGATGTCGACCGAGAGAGGCAGAATCAAACGCCTAACCGCTACCCTCAACCGATCACCTGACTGTCACTGCGAACTCACGCTGTCATGTACAATTCCACCACCTCCTTCTCTTCTTCATTGGCGTCACTGACTGTTCCAACGTTTTTTCCTCAGATCGTCGTTGCGAACTGGGCTCTCACAACCATGAGAGGCAGAGAGTAGAGTGTCTACACATGCTAGTTCCGCTGAAACGAGTACCATTACGTAGCAGTACGAATCAGGCAACACAGAACACATAGAGCAGAGGAAGCGACCAGCATACCAGTCAAGCGTAGCAAGCATGGATCTGATGCGTCGGGTTTTGCTAAAATAGTTTGATTCGCACCATTCACATAGTGTTTCTCGGTTATATCAACGCCACTTTCAGTATGCTTGCTTTTGTATGCTGTGCCATCCACTGTGGTTTCAAGATATACTTGAAACACAGAATGCTCTCGTTCTACAATCTGTACGATGGATTACAAAACAAGTTATTGCCTCGGTCTTTTGACAAACAAATCTGTGTATTTATCTACAGATCTCGATGAAGTAGCAACAGATGACGCTGTTGCTACTTCCATGAGATGTATTCGATAACATTTGTATCGAGATTGTTGCATTAAATATGCAAAAATGGTGAAATGAATATCACTTAATACCGATGTTGGGTGACTGCGTTTCATCTGGATCTCGATCGATTTTTGCTAGCGCATCTAGCATTTATATATACTTGATGTGAATGGTGTATGCATGTATTGGTTTTCCCATTATCTATGTGTACGTGCGTGTCTATATGGAATGAGTAGCACCCGAGTGCCTGCCGTCCAATGGGACGTCTACCGCTTCATCTGCAGCATCTCGAACCACTGCCGCAGCGAGTCCGACAAAATCTCGGGTAGCAGTGCCGAGTTCGGTAGTAGCACGTAGTACGGGAACGGGTAGTTCTCGAGGTACGGCACCATTGACACCTTCCCCTTGGTGAACGTCACGCTCTTCGTCTCGAGGATCGAGTTGTCTTTGTTGTCGGCGTGGTCAACGACGAGCAGCACAATGAGCTGTTGCCGCTCGAGCGCAGTCTCAATGAGCTTCTTGATGCGCATGCGGCCGTCCGTGTCGAAGCGGCCGTCCGAGATGAGGAACACGATCTGCGTGAACTCGACGTTGCTGTTCGCGTTGCTGCTCGCGGCGCTCGACGCGTTCTTCGCAGTCTCAAGGATCTGCAGGATCGCGTCGAGCGTCTGGATCATGTTCGTCTTGGTCTGCTGGAAGCCAAACTGCGCAATCACGCGCGAGCCGGCGTCGTCCGTGAACGGCGTGTCGAACGCGTGGAGAAGCTCGATCGACTCGCCAAACTTGACGACCGCGATCTCGCCGACCTCGAGCTGCGTCATGCCCTTGCACAGCGTCGTCATCGCCTCGAGTGCGAGCCGCCCGGCGTGGTTGTCGGCCATCGACTCCGAGTCGTCGATCGCGACCATGACTTGGTACTGCCGCTTCGACGGCCGCGTGCGGCGCATCCAGATCTTGTCTTTCCGAAACTGTGACGCAATGTACGGGATGACCTTGCGCATGTTGATGCGCTTGCCGGTGCGGAAGTCACCCTCGAGCTTCGCGCGCAGCATCGGCTCGAGCACGAGTCGCAGCTGCTCGCACAGCCGTTGCGACGACGCAGCCGTGAGCGCAATGTACTTGGACCAGAGCTCGGCGCCGCGGTGTGCAGTATCGCCATCGTCGCCGCCGCGCGACCAGTTGGCAATGAACGTGTCGAGCTCGTCGCGCAGCGCTGCGACTTCGTCGGGCGTCAGCAGCAACGTCTGCGCGCTCGCATCGTCGTCTTGCTCGTCATCGTCGACACCGAGCTCCGTGAGCTTGCGCTCGAGTTCGGACTGGAACACAGCGCTCGGCAGCGCGTCATCGTCGTCGTCCATGTCGATGTCGTCGCTGTCTGCGTCCTTGCGGATCGGCTCGTCCGTCTTGTCGCGCGCTGCAGTGTCGTCGGTTTCGGTGTCAAAATCTTTGCTGTCTGCCTTGTCGTCGCACTCGGCACTTGCGTCCTGCTTGAGCGGCTTTGGCTCCTTCTTCTCAGCTGCATCGTCAGCGTCGTCATTGTCGTCGCGCGGTGCAACTTCGTCATCAACGTCCATTGCTGCAGCGCCGTCAACGTTGCCGTCGTCCTTCGTGTCATCATCTGCGTCCTGTTCGTCCTTGTCGTCGCTCGCGTTCTGGTTCATGATCTGCTTCTCATCGGCGGCAGCAAGCGCGTGCTCGACGTCATCCATGCGCTCGTCGTCGTCGTCGACAAACTCGGCGGTCGTCATCTCGGGCTTGAACTCGGCGTCCTTGTCCTTGTCGTTGCGGCCAGCGTCGTCGTCGTCCTTGCTGTCATCGTCGCCACGCTCAATCATCTCGACGCGGCGCTTCCAGTGCTCCTGCGTGTCCTGCGGGTTGCGGTACGGATTCGGCTCGTTACGCTTGCGCCGCTTCTCGTCCTTGCGCTCGGGCTGCTGTTGCGCTGGGTCCGTAACCTGCGACTGCGGTTTCCACTCCTGCGTCTCGTCGTTGTCGTCGCCGCGGCTCTGCTGCTGCGCCGAGCTGCTACTCGGGGTCGGCTGCTCGTCGGTCTGGTCGTCGTGGCGACTCACGTCGTCCATGTCTTCGTCCTTCTGCTCCTCGTCGTTTGTCTCGAGTTCGTCCTGTCCGTCCTTGGCCTGCGTGCCGGCGACGGTCGACGACGACTTGTCCTCGGGCGCAGCGTTCTCCTGCTCGTCGGCCTTGACGTCATCGTCGTCGTCGTCGTCATGCTGCTCCTCGGCATCGTCGTTCTCGTCGTCGAGACCGCCAGCGCCCATCTTCACCTCGCTGTCGAGCGGCTCTTCATCGTTGCTCTCGGCACCAGGCTCCTCTGGATCTTCGTCGACGCGTTTGTCATTTTCGTCGTCCTCCGCGTCGCTCTTGTCCATGTCGGCGTCGTCCGCATCGGCACCGTCGTTAGCGTCCGCGCCATCGTCGTCGTCAACGTCACCGCCTTCGTCGTCATTGTCGAGCTGCATGTTGTCGGGGAGCTCGTCGCCGTCGTCCTGCTTGCCTTCTTCGTCGTTGTCGTCGTGGCCGTCGTCATCGCGGCTCTGCGGGTCGACGCCTTCGTGGTTCTCTTCGTACTTGTCCTCAAAGTCATCGTTCACGGGGTCGTCCTTTCCGTCGCCATCATCGTCATCATCCGAGCCGTTGCCTCCGTCGTCATCATCATTCGACTTGTCAGCCTGTGGCGGCTGTTTCTTGTCATCATCGTCCTTCTTGTCATCATCGTCCTTCTTCGCATCATCGTCATCGTCCTTGCCGCGGATCTCGTCTTCGATCGCTTTGCCATCGACCTTGGACTCGTCCTCAAACTTCTCGTTCTCCTTGTCGATCGCATCGTCGTCGTCGTCCGAGTCGTCACCCCACATCTTCTCATCCACGACGTTCTCGTCGTCCTGGTCAAAGTCACCCATCTCGCGATCGAGTTCCTCTTCGTCGTCGTCGTCGTTGCCGTCGTCGCTCTTTTTGTCGTCGTCTGGAAGGTCCTGCATCGTGCCTTCAAAGTCGTTTTGCATCTCCAAACCCGTGTCTTCGGGTTCGTCGGGCTTGTCGGCTGGCGGTTCGTTTTGCTGCTCGCCCTGCAGCCCAAGAAGCTGCTCTTCGTCCTCGATTTCGTGACTCACGTCCTTCTTGCCGTCGCCTTCGCCCATCCCCGTACCCTCGACGTCGTCCTGGAACTGCATCTTGCCGTCGCCACCGGCGTCACCCGCGTCCTTGTCCTCCGTGCGACAGAAGCCGTGCTGGAACAGGTTCCGGAAGATGCGCACGAGCACGTAGTCGAGCTTCGCGACCGCCTTGTGCGCCACAAGTACGTCGACAAGGAGCTGCCGACTGATCGCACGGACGTCAAGCAAACTTGTTTCGAGCCGCTCGAGCAACGCGAGCGACCCGACAAACGCGTGCTGCCACTGCGAGGCGCGACCTGATGCGACAACGTTTGTGTACTGCGCAGTCAGCAGCGCCAACACGTCCGAGAGCTGCGCAGCGATAAAATTCACGCGCGAGTCCTTCACGGCCGTTGTCAACAATGCGAGCTGTGCGCGAAGACTCTCGTCGTCGTCACTGTTGTCGCTGTCGCGTTGCAGCTGCTTGGCCTGCGGACTGAGTTTTGTCAGGTCCTGGATCGACACGAGCACAGTCTCGACGAGCGCATCGTACGCCACCACAAACGACTGCACGGACGCTTCGACGCTCTTGTCACTCGCCATCGTAGCACCGGCTGTACTGCTAGCAGCTGTGATTGCGAGCTCGGTGTCAGTCTCGACTACGCGCGCAAGCGTCACGCGCACTTCGTCAAAGCAGAGGGCCGGTGCGACCTGAGCAAACAGCGTCGCGAGGTCTGCGAGCGCGGTCTGCAGCGCGACAAAGTGCGCTGCGTTCGCATCGAGCGTCGCGACCGACACCGGCAGCGCAACGTCGGCGGTCTGCGCTGCCGACGCACTCGTGAGCGCGAGCACGGGCGAGACGCCATACACGCGCTTGCTCGCGTGTGCAAACGCTGTGATTGGCGCGTCGCTGTTGTCGTCGCTGCTTGCGAGCGCATCGTGCGGCGCGATCGCCGGAACACCGAGCGCAGTCGTGAGCGCTTTGCTCGTTGCAAACGACGAGCGGATGCTCGCAACGCGCTCAAACACAGTGCGGAACGTCTGCTTCGCCTGTGTGTTGAGCGTTGTCGACGTCTGCAGCACCTGCGCAACGACAATGTCGAGCTCCTTGAGTGGCTTTTGAAGACTCAGCACAGCTTCGTACTGGTGGCGCTGGCGCTGCAGCACAGCGTCCAAATCAGTTGACGTTGGCGCCTCGGAGTCGAGGAACGACGTGCGGAACGTCTTGAGCCGCTCGAGCGTCCGGAGGCCCTGGATGAGTTCTTCGTGGTTGAGTGACGCCGCGTGGAGCAACTGGCGCTGCTGCACGATCGCAAAGAGCATGTTCTCGGCGTAACCGCTGATGCGCTCAACCTCGCTCGACGACAGGTCGTGCGAAAAGCTTGTGACCGCGCTGAAGCGCAGCGACGCAAGCTGGCTGATGAACCGGTAGTAGTACCCATCGGCGCGCTGCCACATCCACAGCGGCGAATGCTTGGCGGTCGCGACACGAGCAGCCACTGCGTCGTCGGTGGCGTCGGCAGCGCTGTCCTTGCTCTTCTTGGCCTTCTTCGCGGCAGCCTTGCGTGCCTTCACACTCATCTTCTTCTTCGTCTTTGTTGACGCACTTGTGAACGCAAATGCGTCATTGTCGTCGGCCATCACGACAAGGTCGTTCAGTCCGTCGACGTGGATGCAATTCTCGACATCTGGGACGTCGAGCTCAAACAGGAGCTCCATGCGCTGCTGCTGCGCCGGCAAGTGCGCGCGGTGGTACACGAGACCCTGGGCCTTGAGCTCACTGAGCAAGTCGATCAGCGCCTTCTTCTTCGAGCCCTTCGGTAGCTTCGCATTGTGCTGCAGCTTGTGCATGCGGTAGAAGATCGTCTCGCACAGGTCTTCGCACACTTCGTGCGGCTGCTGCCGCAACTCGACCGCGTCGCGCGCGAGAATCTGCTCGCGCGTGTACTTGCCAATGCGCTTCGCAAGTGTCGCGAGCTTGTCGCTGTACGCGGACGCCTGCAGTGCTGCGTCGACAGCTGCGTCATGCTCAGTGATCGTAGACGCGACGACACTAGCGCTACTGCTCTCGTGTTTGAGCAGTAGCAGCGACGGTGTGCGCACGACCTCTTCCTCTACCTCGACAACAGTCTTTGCCTTTACCTTCGTCGTCTCAGTCTTGACTGCATCGTCGACGTCCATTGCATCGCTCTTGACTGCATCGCCGTCGGGGTCGGCTGCATCAACAACGTCCTTCTCCGTGTTCTTTGGGACAATGACACCATCGTCGACCGCTTCAAGGTCGGTGCGCGTTGCGTGGATGCCAACGAACCCGCCGTCTTTGCTAATGCCGTTGTCGGTCGACGCATCAATGATCGTCTGCATCGGTACAGCAAGTACGGCGTCGTAGTCGCGCACGTACTTCATGAGCTTGCGGTGCGACTTCTCGGCCGACTCGGCGAGCGAGTAGTACGTCTGCTCGTCCCAGCGGCAGATCTTGACAAACTCGACGAGCTTGCGCTGGATCGGCGCCTTGAGACCACTCCACTGCCGCCCCATGTAGCTCAAGTGCTGCGCGTAGTACCGGTACAGGTGGTACAGCATCGTTGCGAGCGCAAGCGTCGACTTCTTTGGTGACGCTGACGAGACGCCATAGCACTCCATGAAGAGCTGAGCGCAGAACGAGTAGACGATCACAAGGCGGCTCTCGTACTGACCGATCGAGCATGCGCGCACGTACGCGTCGAGCGTCGAAAAGAGCTCACTCATCCACTTTTGCTGCTGCTGCGCGCTCGAGACTGCGCTGTCGGCACCATCAATCTGCTCCAGCACGGCCTCGACCTTGGGCTGCACAAAGACCCACTGCGTGAGGTGGTTCAGTCGGAGCCACTTGAGCTCCGACTTGCCGCCCGGCGGTGCAAATGCGCTTGCGAGCCCACTGTCAACGTCAGCGTCCATTGCATCAGCGTCAGCATCGGCTTCGGACTGCGCTGTGAGCAGCGAGTACATGCTGAACCACGTCTTGTGTGCTGCGAGTCGATGGTGCTGCTCCTTGACCTGAAGTAAGTACGGCCACGAGTACAGTTCAAGCTTGCGCCAGCGCGTGACGAGCAGCGACAGCGCGTTCAACTCTGTTGCAATCGAATAGTCCCGCGCCGCGTACGACTCCCAGTCCTGTGCTTTCCGGAGCAGGAGTTCGACGCCTGTAAGCGTCCGTGCCAGCGGCGAACTGATCTCGAAGTTCCGGATCCGGTCAGCGATGAGCACGAGCTGCTGCAGGATCGCGTGGTCGGGCCAGAGCGCGAGGAGCGACTGGACCTTGATGAGCAGGCGCTGAAGCGGCTGCGCGACGAGCACGACCTCTTTCACCATCGGGTCGCGATGAAAGTCGATGCCGCGGAGGTACTCGCTACTGAGCGCCGAGAGCGACGGTACCGCACTGCGCGTGTCGCTCCGACCGAGTCGCGACGACACGAGCGACGCAGCAAACGTACCGGACGACACGATTGCGCGCTCCACGGCGCTCGATGCAACAGTGTTGATCGTCTTGCGCATCATCACGGCGAGCGAGAACGCACGCGCGAATGCGTTCACAACCTCGCGCGTCGTCACGGGCACGGTTGAGCAGCCAGTTGCTGCGTACAGGTGGATGTGCGCTTCACAGAGGCGCTGGATCGTCTTGTCGGTGATGAGTACGTCAGCGTCCGCTGCAGTCGCTAGCGACGACGACATCGCGCCACTTGCTGACGTCTGCTGGGCGGACGGCGGAAGGAACGCTTCAAAGTCCGTCGCACTATAGTCGGGAAACTGCGCGCGGTACTCCTGCTCGAGGAGCGCGTCCTCGGACTCAATCTCGATCGTCCGCGTCTTGTACTTGAACATCTCGTCGTCGAGGCGGCGCTGCTCGGCTTCGCGCGCCTGTTGGTCGTGCCACTTGGCGAGGAAGAGGTCGAATAGCACTTTGCTGCACTGCAGCGCGTCGTCGAGCACGCCAGCAGCTGCGTCGCGTACGACCATGACGTCACGCGCAGCGACCGTTTCACGAAATACAAACTCGAGCTTCGCGAGCGCCACATCGAGCAGCGCCATGTCGCTCTTGCGCGTCTGCCGCTTACCACCAAAAACGAGCGCAGTCGTCGGGCTTCCAACAGTCTGGAGCAGCTGCTGGATCGCGCGCCACTCGTCCTGTGCGTCCGAGCTGTTTGTCCTATTCAATGGCGCTGCTTTAGATGGGAACGCGACGAGCGACAGCGCGAGGTCGTGCTTCACATGCTCGTCGACGCCTGCGTGCTGGAGCTGCAGATAGATCGACCACGCGAGCATCGCGACGCCCTCTTTGACCGCGTACACGGCCGCAGCGATCGGCTCGACAATGTCGCGAAAGCTCGCGCCAAACTTGTGTGCGAGCTGCGCGAGGAAGCTCTCGGACGTCTGCTGGAACATGTCGAGCTCGCGCAGCACCTGCTGCCGCTTGTTTGCGCTTGTGCTAGAACGCACAGCTGATGCAAGCGCAAGCAGCTTGGCTGCTGGCATGACGGTGCGCTGGAAGCGCAAGAGGTCGCGGAAGAGGTCGCCAAACTTGGACACGGCGACGGGCGTCATAGCGACCGACGTCTCACCAGCTGCAAGTGCGTTCAATGCATTTGCATTGCTGCGCTCGGTCGACTCGTACCGCTGGATCGCGTACGCCGACACGCGCATGACGTCGTCGTACACGCACTGGAACTCGTCGTTTGCTGCCTGTTGCGCCTCTGCCGACGACGCCGGTCGCGCATTCACGCGGTCGATCGCACTGTCGACTGCGCGCTGGAGCGTAAGCACTCCGAGGCGACTGAGTAGCATCTCTTTGCGCACGAGCGGCTTCGTGACAGGGTCGACAGGCGACGCCGGCATGAGCAGTACAAAGCGCCAGAGGCCGACGAGCACAAAGCACTCGCCAAGCGCAAGTGCGCTCTCTGTGCTGTTGTGTGCGCTGCCAGTACGGACAAGCGCTTGTAGCAGCGGCCGCACAAACGGCTCGAGTGACGTCGTAAACGTCTCGTCGCGCGAGTGCTTGAGAGCTGCAAGCAGCGGCGTTGCGACGTCGCTGGCCTGAGCGTCATCGTCTGTCTCGATGAGCTGGGTGAGCGCGCGTTTCGCAGTCGCCCACTGCTGCGCGTCCTCGAATGTCGACTCGAACGCCAACACGGTCGAGACAATAAGCTCAGCGACGAGTGCGCACGTGCTCGTGCGAATAGGGTCGGTGCGCTGCGCCTGCGCGTCGATAAAATGTTGCTTGATGCGGTCGAGCCGCATCGTGCGCACCTGTGCTTCGATCGTGCCGCACATTGACTCTTGCAAGTCGACTTCAGCGACGCTCTTGAGCACGACGGCGCTCTGGACACACTGGAACACGCGCGGGAGGCCGTACACAGCGTGGACCTGGTCGAGTTCGTCGCGCGACGTCGCTGATGTCTTGGCACGTTGACTCGCGGACGCGCGGAGCTTCTTGTGCGTATCGAACGTCTCGAACGACACGACGTCCATCGCGTTAAAGCTGTTGCAGCGCAGGAACGCGTGGAAGCCATAAAGGACGCTGTGGACGTGCGTCTTGACGACGCGGAAGAACGCGTCGAGCTCGGCCACAACGTCGTGCGTTGCGTTTGTTGTCGTCGCTGTCGCGTCGATGAACTTGTGGCCGCACCAGACAATGTCCTGGTACGCGTGGAAGCTCGTTGGGTCGCGGATCCCGAGCTGCAACAGATCATCGAGCAGCGCGTCGAGCGCACGCAGCACAACGTCAATTTGTAATACGACGTCAGCAGTCGCAGCAGCAGCAACGTTGCCAATGTCGCTACGGCGCAGTTCGTACACGTTGAGTACGTGCACGAGGTCGCGAATGACCTGCACTTCGCGCCGCGCGAGTGCGTGCTCGAGCAACGGACTGAGCTGAAACGTCACGAGTCGCTCCATGAGCCGCGCGCTCTCGTGCATGTCAAACAGCAGGATCGGCGCGTCCTTGCCGATGCGGCTGTCCTCGTCGCTTAGCAAGTCGATGTGGTTCGTTGCGTCGGCGTCGATCTCGCTCAGGTACAGCGTCTTGGTCGCAATGAGCGCGGTCACGTCGGCATGCTGGTCACGGAGCTTCTTGAGCAGCGCACCAGGTAGTTTGTACAGCTCAGTCGCCATGGTCTCGTACGGACCTGCAGTCGCCGCTGTCTTGGCGTCGCGATCGCCGTTGGCTCGCGCCTTGTTCGCGGCCGTGTGTTGCTGTGTGAGGAACGAGAACGCACAGAGCGCGTGGAGCACCTCCTTGCGTGCTTCGACGTCGACAAAGAAGAGCGACGAGACGTCAAGGCGGCCGCTCTTCATCGCGACCTCCATTGACGCGACGCCGCCAAAGAGCAATGCAAGTACGTCGACTGCACCGTCGAGTGCGCTGCTGCTGCTGCTGTCGCTCGTTGACAACAGGAGCGGCGAGAACACGTTGCTGACGTTCATGTACGTCGATGTGAGGCGATCGAGCAGCGACCGCGCGTTCCAGAGCGCTGAGCTCGTCGGCAGCAGCGCGTGGCCGCCGCGCTTCCACAGCACGTTCTTCTTTGCGCCGCAGCCAATGAGCTGCTCGATCATCGCTTGCGTGCGCTGGACCATGTCGGCGACTGCATGCCACGCTTCTGCGACCGTGTGGTCGTTCCGCACGGCGCCGCCGACGCGCAACAGCGACTTGGTCGTCCACTGCCAATGGATAAGGAAGTGCGTCCAGTCGAACGCGCGCGTGCGGAGCTGGATCGACAGCTCGAACCGGTCGCGCAACGCAGTCTTGACGAGCGCGACGACGTCGCGACGATGTTGTGCTGCAGCATCCTCGACTGGCGTGATGCAGCGCACGAGGTACTGCGCAATGAACGCGTCGACAGTCGTGAAGAACGGGTACAGGAGGAATACGAGGTCGTTCTCGGCGCTCGACCGGTCGGCGTGGTGCGCGTGCATCGCGTACGACTGCTGGAGCACTGAGAACCCACTAACGTCCGTCTCGACCGTTTGCTGCTGCGTACGCTTGGACTTCTTCTTCGTGGCTGACGACAGCGCAGTGTCGACGATGCGGTACTGCTCCTGCTCGCAGAATCGGAGCCACTCGCTGCCGTCGACGACTTCGAGTTGATCTTGCGCAGCGACGATCGCAAGCCAGAGCTGTTCAGCCTCGTGCTGATGCGCTGGGTGCATTGCGACGAACCGCAGCAGTGCTGCATGCGCTTCGCGGAACGCCGCGTCGTTTGCGCTCAGGAACACTGGCGCCTGCTGTCCGCTGCTGCCGACGACGGAATGACCGACGAGAGCACGGAACTCGTCCATGAGCACGCGCATGCGCTCTGCGACAGCTGCAAACACGTCGTTCGTCAGCATCGACGTGACGAATCGACGCGCGAGCGCTGCTGTCGCGACCATCTCGGGCGACTGTGCGCCTGCTGCGATCTTGTCGAGCGCAAATAGCAGTCGGTCCGAGCTCGCAGCCCCAAACGACGACAGCGATACTTGCACGATGCGGCGCAGTGCAAACGGCACCAAGATGAGCGACATCTTTGGTGCCAATGCCGTTGCGTCCTGCGGTGCGGTTGACACAGTCAAAAACTGCTTGGCGCTAATGTGCGACGCCGCTTCGTCAAGGACCGCATGCGTGTACTCGCTATCACCAGCGGACTCGCGTGCACCGAGCTGCTCGAGCCACGAGCTGCTGCTGCTGGTGTCTGTCGTCGGAGCCTCAGTCGAGTTGCCACTGCTGCGACTACGAACAGTGACCTGCGATGTGTGGCTCGAGAGGCACGCGAGCAGCACGTCAGTCTCACCACTGCCGTGCTGCGTTACTGTTGCGGTAGTCATTGACGATGACAGGGCAAAGAGGTACTCAATGTACGCAACGTCGCGCGCGAGCACAACAGTCTCAGCGTCCTGGCACAACTCGAGCGTCGGCTGCGCGAGTGGCAGCACGCGCTGCAGACTCGGTGCAGCTGCCGACTGTGCGAGTGCTGTCTCAAACGTCTGATGTGCGTCACGCGCGAGTCCGAGCGTCGCGAGCACGTCGTTGCCGTACACGCGCGCGAACGCGTCGCTGATCGCAGCCAGCGGTGCAATGCCGCGGCTCAACTCCGTTGCTGCGAGCTGTGACCAGTTCTCGAGGTGGCGCCGCGTGACGCGCGCTGCCGTGTGACGCGCCGTCGTGCCGAGCGCTGAGACGACGCTTGCGTGCACGTGCTCGAACGCTCGGCAGAGCGCAAAGCCCGGAATGCCACTTGCGCTCGCGACGGTAAGCAGGTCGAGACGCTGCTCATCGTGCGCCAGCAGTGCGACTTCGACGCACCGATTGCGCATCGCGCGCGACACTTCACCGTACTGCGCGTCCATGGCGAGGAAGATGCGAAAGTCAGCGTGCGGCCGCACGACGCGCAGGCGGCCGTCGATCACGCCGCACTCGTTGATGAGCAGCTCGCCGCCGGTCTCGAGCAGCGAATTGAGCCGATCGAGCACGGACGAGCTGCAAAAGTTGACATTGTCGAGCAGAACCCAGTCGCCGCGCTCCATCGCTTGGATGAGCGTGCCGTCGACCCACTCGAACGATGACGCGATTGTGGCCGATTGGCTCAATGCAACGACACTGTCGAGCTCGCGCTCGAGTGATCCGAGCGCTGCAAGCGTCGTAGCCACATCGTCAGGCGTCGATGCGCTACACTGTGCGAGTGCTTGCACGGTCTTGCGTGCCGTTGCGAGTAGACTGCGGAGCAAGTCAATGAGCACGTCGTCGAGCTCGCCCTTGGTGAGCTGTTTGCGCTTGCTGCTGCCGCTCGTCTTGGCTGCACCTGAGTCGCGCTCACGCTTGCTCAGCGCCCACCATGTGCTACTCAGTGTGTTCGCAAGCTTGAGCAACGCTGGTCGCTTGGATGCTGTCGTCGCTGTCGTGGAAAGCGCTGCAACGACGAGCTCCTGCAGCAACTGGTCGTACAGCCCCGCGACGCGATGCTTGATCTCGCGCGCTTTGCGGCCGACGTCGATCTGTTCAAAGCACCCGAGGAGCTCGGTCGCGTCCGTGCCGGCGCTCATGCCGAGCTCGTGCAGCGTGTGGCCGCTCAGTGCTGCAAGGAGCCGCACGGCCGACGTCTTACCACTTGCTGGCGGCCCGACAAGCAGCGCAGGCCAGTTCATGTTCACGCAGTGCACAAGCGCTTCCATGGGCTTGAGCAAAAAGTTGAACAGCGGTGGCGCGACGCGTGGCACGCGCAGACGAGGGCGCCGTGTGAGGAACGCACTACCGACTTCGACGTGGTCAGCCGACAGCCGCAGCGACACGCGCTCGAGCGCAAGCGGCGCGACGCCAAAGACCTCTTCGAACCGCATCGACAGCAGCACGCGGTCGCGCGCGCACCGCATGCGCTCGACGTAGATAAAGTTCACAAAGTACCGCAGCGCTGGCACCGCGTGCTCTGCGCTCGCAGCAACGACGTGCTGCTGCTGAAGGAGCTCGCAGAATCGAAACACGTCACGCAGGTTGAACTCCCACGGCGCACCCATGCGGCCATACCGGCACGTCACCATCGTGTCGTCGTGCACGGCCGAGTTGAACGCGATCATCTTCTCGAGCAAGCTCGTTGCGACTGGCGATCGCTGCGGTGTGAGCGCATCGGTTGACGTCGCATCCATTGCGACATCGTTATCGTCACAATGGCTGGTGTCGACGTCATCGTTATCATCGCCAGTACCAGCACCAGCTGCAAGAGCTGGATACATCGACGATGCAATGTGAATCAGGTCCTGCTCGCCGAGCGTCTCGACAAACACGCGCGTGAAGCGGTTGAGGAACGACTTGGGCAGGCCCTTGCGACCGCCGCCCTGCCGCAGCGGGTTCTGCGCCGCAAAGACGCGGAACGTACGGGGACACTCAAACTCGCGGTCGAGCTCGGGGATGTACACGGTACCACGGTGGTCGAGACACGAGTTGAGACCTTCGAGCACCGACTGCGACGCGAGGTTGAGCTCGTCGAGGAGCACCCAGTCGCCAGCCTTGAGCGCCCGTAGGAAGACGCCGTCGCACCACTCAAACATACCGCTCGCACCGCTGCTGCTGTCGTCAGCAGTCGAGTCAGTCGTTGCCGCTGTTGCCGGCAGGTCCGAGCCAAAGAGGTCCGAGATGTCGGTCTGCTCCGACAGGTTGATGCGCACGAGGCGATGGCCTGACGCTGCTGCAAGGGCACTGATGAGACTCGTCTTGCCGACACCGGGCGAGCCCTCGAGGATGATCGGACGGTTCACTTGCATCGCACGCAGTACGCGGTACAGGTTCGACATCGTCGTCGGCGCCTTGAGCGAGAACGACGGCTGCGTATGTGTCGTAACCGGGCCGCGCTCAATCACGAACGGCGCAATGCCAAACGTCGAGTGGTCCGGCGCATTCAAGTCGCTGATGCGGTCGTCGATCGCCTGCTGCGTTGCATGGAGCGACGCAAGCACTTGCTGGGTCACGTCGGTGTCGTCCTGCGGTACGAGCGCCATCAACACCTTGTACGCGTCGTCACGCGCGCGCATCGCAGTGTGCAGCGCGCTGTCAGCGCCGAGTCCGAGGCCGTCGAGGATCGACAGCGCTGCACCTTGGACGAACGCGACCCAGGGCGACACTGCCGTTGACGCCAACGACGACCGGTTGTCTTTCATCACGGACGTGATAAAATTGATCCAGCTGAGGATGTCGCGCAGCGTGACTGCGCCGACACCGCCGAGTCGGCCGTTCGCTGCGTTGAACGCCTTGACGAAGCTCAGGATCGGGTCGCACAGCGGCGCAAGTGCGTTCGCTGATGGTGACGCTGTTGCGACCATCGCATCAGTAGACGCAATAGCAGGCTGTGCGATGCTGCCGCCAACGAGTCGATCACGGATGATCGTCGCAATGTCGTCGAGGTCCGAGATCGATGGGACCCAGATCTCTGTGAACCGGTTCCGCAGCGCTGGCGAGAGCTCGCGCTTGCCAAAGTCGCCGCCGGGGTTCATTGTCGCCATGATGCGCCACTTGGCATCAGCAGTGATCTCTTCGACTTGGTCGCCACCCTTCTCGGCGAGCAACAGGCCGCGCGACGGCTCGAGCACGCTGTTGAGCCGCTCAAGCACCGCGTCTTCGGCCAAGTTTACTTCGTCGACGAGGATCAAGTCGCCGTGCTTCATCGACTCGACGAGCGGCCCATCGACCCACTCAAAGATCGACTGGTGGCGCCGCTTCAGCACCTCGACGCGCGCAAGCCGCTCGCGCAGCACTGTGTGGGCCGCATCGTCGTCAGTGACGTCATCGCCCTGTGCTGCCGCGTCGAGCATCTTGGCGACACGCGCATGCACTGGTTCAAACGCTGCGAGCAGCTGCGTCATGTCCATTTGGCTGTACGCATCGACCATGTCGGTGTCACTGCTGCTGCTGATGTCAGCTGCTGCGATGAGGAAGTCGCGCACTGCAAGCTGGAGCTGCTGCGCAACGGTCTCTTTGCCGCGCACAGGACGGAGACAGCCGAGAAAATCGGACGTCTCGGTGTGCTGGTGGCAGTTGAGGATGTGCAAGCGCTGGTTCAGCAACAGTGAGTAGAGCTGGCACACGGTCGTCTTGCCGCACCCGGTTTCGCCGACGAGCAGCACGGGCTCTTGATGCTGTAGGCACCGACCGACGAGCGAGAACAGCCGCCGCAGCGACTTGGTCACACTGATCTTCTCGAGCCCGGCTGCGTTGCCCTCGACCGCGCTGCTGCTGTCTGCTGCGGCGGCCTCTTGCTGCACGAGCGCTTGCTCAATGAGCTCCTGGACGCGCGCAAACTGCTCGGGCGTGCCCCAGACCGTCTCGTGCTCGACTTCGCCGTGTTCGTTCAGCAAGTTGGACTCGCGCGGCGTGCCGCGGTAGTAGAGCGCGTCAAGGTCGATCGTGACGCCGCACTTTTGTTCGAGCACACCCTTCACGACTGCCTTCTCGTCGTCTTTGCGCAGGCGCTCAGCGAGTAGGCAGTAGCCCTCTTCTGCAAGCGCTTGTTTCGTCGCCGGTCGGCGCTCGGCCCAGCGGAGCAAGTCGCGCGTCGTGATGAAGCCGCCTTTGCCAGCAAACACGGACGACTGCTGTCGAATGAGCTGGAGCTGCCGCATGATGTCGATTAGGATCGCGCAGTACGACGGCGGAAGGTAGCTTCGTTCCTCGAGGATCGTCTGGAGCTCGGCCGTTGCGACTTCATCGACTTGGATCTCGAGGAACCGGTTCCGGAACGCGCGCGACAGCACTTTGCGGCCGCCATAGAGTCCCGGCGGGTTCTGCGTCGCAAAGAGCATGAACTTGGGGTGCGGCGTCACGGTCTCTTGCGTCTCGGGTAGGAACAATTCGCGGTTGTCATCGAGCAGCCGATTGAGCGCTTCGAGCACTTCCGATGGCGCGAGGTTGAGTTCGTCGAGGATGATCCACCAGCCATTGCGCACGGCTTCGACGAGCACGCCCTCTTTGAACGCGAGCTTGCCATTCGCATCCGAGACGTAGCTACCGAGATACTCTTGGATATCTGTATGTTCGTGGTTGTTGATGCGCACGCACTTTTGGCCAATGCGCGCGGCGAGGTATCCAATGAGCGACGTCTTGCCGGCCGACGTCGGGCCCTGGAGCAGCACGGGGTACTTGCCGATCACGGCCGAGCGCGCGAGGTGCCGCAGGTTCGCGTCAACCGACTTGGTGAGCACAAACTTCTTGCGGTGCGTCACGGTGTCAGCGACCGCGTCGTCGCGCGGTTCGACGAAGCCACCTTGGCGCAACCAGTACGAGCTCACGAGCACAAAGTCGTTCGCAGTGCGCGCACCACCGGGTCGAGGCGGCGCGCGTTCGAGGTCCTTGGCTTTCATCGTTTTCGCAAACGTGCTCTTGATGAGGCGCTGGAGGTACGTGCGCGAGTCCATATCGAGCTGCGTGCAAAAGCTTGACGAGAAGCCCTCGTAGAGCGCACGCTCAACACCGTAGCCGCGCTGGATCAGAATCCGCGAGATGTGCAGCGCTTGGCTGAGCGTCCGAAGCGAGTACCGCGGCTTGTGGCGTGCGCCGTCGCTCAGCCGCTCGTCTGCGAGCTTGCGCGCTTCGAGGTAGAACGCGACGGTCTCAGGCACGGGCGCACCAGCGATCTCTTTCAAGTGGTGCGTCACGACCATCTGAAGATCGGTTGCACTCACGCACTCGTCGACGTAGATCTCGGTGAATCGGTTCCGGAGCGACGGCGGCAGGTCCTTCTTGCCAATGTCCGTTGACGGGTTCATCGCGCCAAAGAGGCGAAAGTTCGGGTGCGGTCGAATGACTTCGACGTCACCGCGCTCGGTCAGCGAGAACGCGCTTGTGTCGTGCTCAAGCAGCGTACTGATGCGCTCGAGCGTGTCGGACGACGCGAGGTTGATCTCGTCGAGCAGGACCCAGTGGCCCTCGCGCAGCGCCTTGACGAGCACACCTTCGACGAACGCAAACGCAAAGTGCGACTCCACCTGCTCGCGCTGGCGCTCAAAGCGCGTGAGCTCCGTTGCGACGTCGTCCCAACGCGCCAACAGGATGTTTGGCGACGCGGCGCGCGCAAGCGCTTTCGTACTTGGCGACGCGTTGCCGTCGCTGTTGTCGCGCGGATCGAGCTTGGCAGCAGCCATGGCAATCGCTTTGCGCATGCCCTTGACGAGCTTCGACCAGTCCTTGTGCTCGAACGCGAGGCGCACGAGATTGAGGAAGCCGGCGTTGCTCTTCTGCGAGAACGTCGTGCTGAAGAGATCGACGAAGCGCATGTAGAGCGGCCGCGCGAGCAAGTGGATCTCGACGGGCTTGAAGCCGCCGACGAGGTCCGAGCTGTCGCTCTGGATGTTGAGGTTCTGCACTACGAGCTTCTGCCCGAGCGACGCTGCGAGGTGCTGGATTACCGTTGTCTTGCCACAGCCCGTCTCGCCAATGAGCAGCGCCGGCTCGCACGTCGACACGATCGCTGCGAGCTTCTCGAGAAGCCGCAGCACGTGGCCGGTCATGACGACCGACGATGTCGATGTTGACGCGCCGCTCTGCATCTGCTCGTGCGCTGACAGCGTCGGCAAGTGCACGCGCCCGATCTCGACCTCACGCTGGCTGAACGCGACGTGCGGCTTGTGCTGCTCGAGCACGTACCGTACCTTGTCGTCTGGGACGTCCCAGACCGCGCCGATCGCAAGCGCGGCGTGCACGCGCGTCGTTGGGTCGCGGATACCAGCGCAGAAGACGTCGAGCGCTTCGTTGAGGATACGAAGGCGCTCGTCTTCGGTGACGTAGTCGCCTGTTACTCGACTGTTATTCGTCGCTGCGTAGCAGAACGCGTAGATGCGCTTGCACCACTTGAGCAGGTCGCGGAGGCCAAAGTCGCGGCCGTAGTTGCGTCGCGTCTCCTTCCAGACATGCGCGAGCGCTGCGGTGGTCGTCGTCGTCGCAAGCGCAAACGCTTGCACAGCGTGGCCCGACACGAGGTTGTACGTCGTCATGACGCGGTCGAGGAGTGGGCGCGGGATGCGGTCAAAGCGCGCGGCGAGGATCTCATGGACCTCGTCGTCGTGAAGCGCGTGGACGTCGACGCGCGTCCAGATCGAGTCCTGGAAACCCTTGGGCATCGCGTGGCCATGGCATGTCGTGCCAAAAATCTGAAAGTTGGCGTGCGCGACGAGCTGCTCGCCCCGCCCGGGAATCACCATCTCGCGCGTCTCGAGCAGCGGCATGAGCGCAGCGAGCACTTCGAACGGCGCGCGGTCAATGTCTTCGATCACGACCCATCGACCGTCCTGCACAGCCGTCGTGAGCGCGCCAGGCTGCCACGTGAACTCGCCTGGGATGTCCGTGCACACGTACGAGCCGAGCAGCGTCTTGCTGTCGATCTGGTCGTCCAAGTGCAGTTCGACCATATCGCTGTTGCCCGACAGCCGCGCAAGTTCGCGAATGTTGGCCGTCTTGCCGCAGCCGCCCGTGCCGGCAACGAGGATCGGGCGCTTGAGCCCGAGTGCGATTGCAAGCGACTGGAGGTTGCGCTGCGTCGACGCCGTTGCAACAAGCGCGTCGACTGGGACCGACGACACGGCCGCGTCGAGCCGCAAGCTTGTGGGCACGACGACGCCAAAGATGTTGCGCAGTGACGCGTGGAACGGCACGCTACGCGTTGCATCAGCACTGTTCACAGTTGAGTCGAATGCAGGCTCGTACGCGGCCATGTGGACGCGCTGCTCCTGCTGCGCAACGTCGAACGCGTGCTCGCTGACGGCGATCGCGCGCACGGGCTGCTGCGACTGCTGCGCCGCCACGTCGTCGTCGATGTGCAGGCTGCTGAGAAATGTGGTGCGCTGCGCGTTGCTCATCTGGAGCACGATGGCCGTCGCGCGCGCTGCGAACCAGCGGATGCGCACGTCGGCGTGGAAGCAGAGCGGAAAGAAGCCCGACCAGTTCCAGAGCGGACGGAAGGCGTGCGCGTGCAGCCGCAGCATGCGGTACGCCGTGCGCACGATCTGCTGCAGCCGAAGTCGCACAGCGGTGTGCGTGTCAGCTGCGTGCTGCTTGCTCTGCGCTGCAGCGACGTTGACAAACTCAAAGAAGCATGGCGAGTCGACGCAGTACTGCTGCACGACGTTGAGTGTCTGCGGCAGGAACGCGAGCACGGTCGCGAGCGCTGCAGCGATCAGCTCGCTGCGTCGCATCGGGTCAGTACACGCCGCAAAGTCGTGTGTAGGCGTTGTGCTGTTGCTGCTGCTCTCGTCGTACAGCACGACTGACGGGTCGAGCAGCCGGGCGAGCAGGTCCATTGCGAACGGCCGCAAGTGCGTGAGGATCGTCACGAGCATGTCGTCGTGCACCATGCACGACGCGAGTGCCTGCAGCGCGTTCTGCACCACTGCGTCGCTTGTGTCGGTCGCCATTGCAGCGAGCGCGCGACGCAGCGCTGGGTGCTGCTGCAGCCGTGCGTTGTCTGTCACGGCGAGGTTGATGCCTGCGAGAAGGCGCTGAACGCTGAGGACGCTCGGCACCACCGCGTGGCCATCTTGCTCGGTGATTGTAGTAGCGCTCATACTACTGCTACTGCTGCTGCTGCTGTTAGTGGCGCGGCGAGCTGCGTCGAGCTAGAGATGGGTGTGCGTTGTCCGCGCAGGTGCAAGGCAATGGCAGCGAGTGCAGCAGCACTTGAAACGTCAGCGCCAACGAATCGTGCGAACCAACCGAAGTATTTCCTGCTTTTGCATCCTATTGTCGCAGTTCACTAAGCATACAAAGGGATATATAGATGTATGCTCTACTCTTTATGGAATAGGAATATGCATTTCATAGTTTAGCAGCATATAGAGGGTATATATATTGCAGCATACAAGAGCTCTGAGTTATGAGGTTTTGAGGTTTGACGTACTGCCGGAAACAAGCGCTCGGCTACGGTACTGCTACTTTATGTTTTCATACACAATTTGGTTGAGTGGCTTCAGGAGTTTGACTGGCGCGCGAGCAACGGCGACCATGATGCACACGTGCGACGGACAATTGCGAAGCCCAAGAAGCGCGAGTGCGACGCCTCTGCTTCGCTTATACGACCCGACGCGATTATCGTCCTCTGCACATCGCTCTCCCAGCAACAGTAGCAACGGCAACAGAAGGAGCTCCCGCAACTCTGTGCCACTCGCGTGCAAACATCCATAAACACACACACACGTCTAGCTCCACACAGCAGCAGCAAACATGATCTCTGCGCTCGCATGGGTGCCCAAGGGCGCGTCGAAGCGCATGCCCGAGAAGCTCAAGCTTACGGACGCCGAGATGCAGATGATGCACCAGCTCGCAGCCGATGAAGCTGCCGAGGAGCGCGAGCAGATGGAGGCGGCAATGGCCGATGTCGGGCTCGAGGATGATGAGGACGACGACGACAATGACGGCAGCGGCGACGACGTCGAGGTCGATGCTAGCGAGTCGACTGCGCTCGACAAGCACGGTCTCCCGGCGTCGTTCAAGATGGATGATTACGACGACGAAGACGACGACGCTGTGATCACAAACTTTGTTGGCCGCGACGCGATCCCTGAGGGCGAAGTAAACTCGGACGACAATGACGACGGCGACAGCGACAGTGACGACAATGACAACGAGCAGGACGACATGGACTTGGACGGTAACGAGCCAATGATCAACGAAAACGACGATGACGATGATGACGATGATGACGACGCAGAGGACAAGGACGACGTCGAGATCCGACCGACCGACGCGGTCATTCTCGTTGCGAGCACCGAGGAGGAGTTCAGTAACCTTGAGGTGCACGTGTACGACGACGACAACGGTTCGCTGTACATCCACCACGAGATCAACTTGCCGGCGTTCCCGCTGTGCCTTGCGTGGATGGACTGCGCGCCGACGCCTGTCGACGCATCGCGCGGACCTGTCGACGGCAGCTTCGTCGCCGTCGGGACGTTCAAGCCCGGCATTGAGATCTGGAACCTCGACGTGCTCGACGTGCTCGAGCCAACTGCGACGCTCGGCGGCGAAGCGAGCGACGAGCTCCGCGGCGTTGCGATGCCGCAGATCGCCAAGCGCCGCAAGAACAAGCACGTGACGCTTAAGCCCGGGAGCCACACGGACGCGGTGATGGCACTCGACTGGAACAGCAACCACCGCAACATGCTCGCAAGTGGCTCGGCCGACGCGACAGTCAAGGTCTGGGACATCACGACGCAGACGTGTCTCTACACGATGAGCCATCACACGAGCAAGGTGCAGAGCGTGCGGTGGAATCCAGCTGAGACGACCGTGCTTGCGAGCGCGGCGTTCGACCGCACGATTGTAGTGCTCGACGGCCGGCAGCCCGACGCGTTCTCCAAGTTTGCGCTCAGCGCCGACGTCGAGAGCCTCACGTGGGCTCCGCACAGCCCGAGCACGATTGTCGCAGCGACCGAAGACGGCGTCGTCGCCGGCTTTGACGTGCGCATGAATGGCGCGGCGCCGCTCTTCCGCTTTGATGCGCACACGGGCGCCGTGTCGGCGATCTCGTTCTCGGCGCACATCCCAGGCTTGCTCGCAACGGCCGGTGTCGACAAGACGGTCAAGATCTGGGATGTGCTCGACACCACCAAGCCCGTGTGCATCACATCCAAAGACATGAACGTCGGCGAGCTCTTCTCGATGGCGTTCTACCGCGACGCGCCGTACATGCTCGCTGTCGGCGGCTCGAAGGGCACGCTCGCGCTCTGGGATACGTCCGAGAACGAAGGCGTCGAGCGCCGCTTTGGCGCGCGCGCGCACGGCATCGCATCAGCAGCAGCAGCTGATGCGTCGAGCGGCATCTCGGCGTCGTTCAAGAACGCGTACGACCTCGGCGAAGAGCTCGCGCGGCAGGACGAAGCTGAGCGCGAGCAGCAAAAGAAGACGCAGTCGAAGAAGAAGGCGAGCAAAAACAAGAGCAAGAAGTGAGTCGCTACTTACATACATACACACACACGCAGCACTAGCTGTGCATCTACTTCTGTCGCCTGTGCTTGTCGATCATGAGCAGCGCGCGCTCCGAGCGAGCGAGCAGGCTGCAGCCCTGCGTCCGTTTTGTTCACTCATGTCGTGTTGGCGTCGTTTTGTTTGTATGTGCGCGTGCGTCCTGTGTACAACCTGTACATTGGCTGCCTTGTTGTCTTGTTGCACCTCTCTTTGGCTCGAGTGTACGAGGTACTGCATGAGCACTGCAGAAGCGGGTCCTTCGTGCCATTCGCTTTCTCTGTTTCTACTGTGCGATGTCGGATCTGGAGGGATTGATCTCGAGTCGACTCGTTCACAGCGGTGATACTCGAGTCGACTCATTCACAGCGGTGATACTCGAGTCACCCAGCTGCATACACAGGTGCACTGCTGTGGATGTGCGTCTACGTCAGCATTGGACACGTGCGTTGCTTGCCATTACCTCGAGGTCGGCCATGATATTATCTCGCTATCTGCCTGCCTCCATTCGCTTTCGTTTCGAGCTGCCAGTCACCCTTGCAAACAGACCGACTATCGACTGTCCACAATGACCTCAATGAACGCACACGACACGCAAGACAGCCATACGCACGACACACACACGCACGATCGTGTTGATTTCATAATGATTCTCGGTTTCGGAACGCGCACGTCAGACAAAGTTGGTGCTGTAGTTCGTCGGTGCGTTCGCCTTGCCCGACTGACTGCACTCGGCACCAAAGCTTGCCTTCCCACCGCCAAAGTCTGAGCCGCGAGCAAACGACGAGTCGAGCGCCGACGTCACAACTCGCTTCTGCTTGCGGGTCGCTTCTTCCTTCTTCTCGGACCGAATCGAGAGGTACACGGCGAGGAACGTGACAACAATCGTTAGCCCCGACGTCCCGAGTGCGACGAACCACGGTGGACCGTACGACGACTTGACGTTGATCTTGCCTCCGCTGTCACTCGAGTCGACCGATCCAAGCGCAGTCGTGCAGCGCGGACCGGTCCAGGACGTTCCAGTG
>JAADWX010000292.1:0-27991 GCA_023336405.1 Globisporangium echinulatum | reverse complement strand
TCATTTTAATTCAGTTGCAATTTTACCTTCCACCACTCAAGCCGCCTCCGCTCCTCTCTCCAGCCTCTCGGCACCAAGACCTCCCTCCAGCCAAGGCAATCGGCTCACTTTCGTGAGACCCTTTGCGCTGGAGCCCAAGCTTCCTCAAGACCCAGGACTCAGTGCTGTTCAACTGCTTTGCAGTCGGACTGGCCTGAGGTCCCATTACATCGTATCACCTGCAGAAAGTCCCTGTGCAGTACACGTCGCACTAGGGACGAGTATGATCGACCTTCCTTGTTGCACATTTCTTTTTCATCATGTTAGCAAGAGTCCCTTAATTAATCATAGCCGCGGTACCTCGCTTGCATGTCGCACTATAGGAAAAACCATAAATAATAAAACAAAGATCTCAGAGACACATTTTCTTTCTCTGTGTGATGTGTAAGTCAAGTCTCGCCCTGTGGTAGTATTCCTTATTCGTGTATTGTAGTTTGGACGATTGCTTCACCGATTTGTCATATCAAAACGTAATGCAATACTCACTTTATAACTTTCAAATATATATTTATCTGCAGAATGAGTACATTGTATTCAAGCAGCATAGGCTATTCTGTAGTTTTAGATTGTAAGGAGTGATGGTTTGAGATGTGACGCATCATTCGAACGAAACAGCCAACAAAATCGTACTTTGACGAGCACCTCTTTCGTTCGCGAACCTCTTTGAAGCAATGCAGCTTGCGTCCTCAACGCTTCGCTTATTGCAGACGTCGCGCCTTCTTCATCTTCGCACTGCGCACAGCTCCACACGCAACGCCCCGCACGCATCGCTCCGCACGTACCGCTCCTGACAGCACACACCTCCTAACTGATCACACACACTTGCAATGGAGAGCGACATCGGCACTGCGATGGCGACTGCCGCTGCGACGCTGCTGCCAGTGAACGCATCGGCCGCAGCTGCGCGCGCAAACGCAATCGCAACGTCTGCGATCGAGAGCGCAGATGAGCACAGCGACTGGAGCCGCGTGATGCTCTTTGTCATCGCAGGGCTCCAGCTCATCCTCGTGCTCGTGGCGTACCGCCTCGACAAGTCGCCGCACCCGTCGCTGATCTCCGAGTCGGCGTACGCAATGTTCTTTGGTGTCATCGTACGTCTTGCTCATGCTTGCTGCTGCGTCACCTGTACTTGTTACCGCACTGGTCGATCGATGCAGCAGCACTACGACTGACGCTTGTCGCTTTGCTGTGTGGATGTGTGGCCTTGTGTGCGTCTGTATGCGGTTACTGCTGCTGCGCTCCAGTTTGGCGTGATCATCCGGTTCATCTCGCCGATCGTACGTCATTCGCTAGCTTTATGAGCAGCTGCTCAAGCGCACTGGATGCGCAGCGCCACTGTCTTCTCGTCTCACGTCTCGCTTGTATGTACTGCGACGTCGTTACGCGCACATGCAGCAATCGCTGAAGAACGGCATGGACCCAGAAGTGCTCTTCCTCGCGTACGCACGCACGCTATGACGCATCAAGCCATTCGTTCGCTATGCCAGTGCTGGCTGTCGTCACCTGCGTTTGCCCACTCACATCACCTCTTGCTCTCGTACTGTGACGCCCATACAGTTTGCTCCCACCGATCATCCTCGAAGCGGGTTTCAACATGAAAAAGCGGGTGCGTGCGTTCATGTGTCTGCTCGTTCAGAAGCACGTGTCTATGTGCGTACGTACATACGACTCACTCGCATCTGCCGCCTCGATCTGCTTGCTGCACGCACTCCTCTATGCACACGATAGGGCTTCTTCTCGAACTTTTCGACGATCCTGCTGCTCGCGATCGTCGGCACGCTCGTTGCGACGTTCGTCACTGGTGGGATCCTCATCTGGCTCGGCAACATGGGCGTCATCACAAAGTTGACGGCTGCTGAAGCGTACCTCTACGGCGCGCTCATTTCGGCCGTCGACCCGGTCGCGACGCTCTCGGTGTTCAAGAAGAACGGCGTGCCGCCGATGCTGTTCAACCTCGTGTTTGGCGAGAGCGTGCTGAACGACGGCGTCGGTGCGTCACTGCTTGCTTATGGACCCTGCTGCTGTGTCTGCTTGCTTGTCGTCACTCACGCACTCGCCTCTTTACTGGTGCTACTGCTGACACCATTAGCGATCGTCGCGTTCACGCTGTTCCAGCGCTTGATCCACGCCGACATTGAAGACGTGACGCTCCATGACGCCGGCATCATTGTAGGCAAAGTCTTTGGTATTGGTTTGGGCTCGGTCGGCCTCGCAGCGATCGTGTGCCTCACGTCGGCGTTTCTGCTCAAGCAAGCCGACCCGGTGCTGCGGCACTACCCGTCGTACGAGATCTCGATCGTGCTGCTGTCGGCGTACTTGAGCTACGTTGCTGCCGATCTCGCTGGCCTGAGCGGCATCGTCGCGCTCTTCTTCTCGGGCGTGCTCATGAGCCACTACCACCTGTACAACATTGCGAACGAGAGCGCGACGGCGCTGCGCCACTTGCTCTCGACTGCATCGTTCATGGCCGAGAACTTCATCTTTATCTACCTCGGCATGAGCGTCGTCGCGTACTCGAGTCTGTTCACGTGGGACTGGGGCTTCATCCTCGTGAACCTCGCGGCGTGTCTCGTTGCGCGCCTTTTCAACGCGTTCCCGATGTGCATGCTTGCCAACATGACGCGCGACGAGAAGATCCCGTGGAGCTACATGGTTGTGATCTGGTTTGCCGGTTTGCGTGGCTCGATCGCGTTTGCGCTCGCACTGAACGTCTGGACACCAGACCCGACGCACTCGAGCGTCATCCAGAGCACGACGCTGTTCACAGTCATGTTTACGACGCTCGTACGTATGCGCATGAGTGTATGCTGTATATTGTATACTTGTACAACGGTTGACGCCTATGGCTGGGTGCTGACAACAGTACGGAACGGACTGGTCACTTGTGCTCACATGCTGGCATATGCACGGCAGTTCTTTGGCATGGGCACGAGTCCGCTGCTGCGCTACTTCAACTTGACGTCGAGCGAGGGCGAGATGGGCGATTTGGACGAGTACGTCCCTTGGACTGCATGACGCGTCTTGCCCCAACGCATTGCCGGTATGCGACTGACTGACTCACTCGTTGCTGGGCAATGTGCGATGCTCTTGCAGAGACGGCGCGACGGAGCGGCTGCTCTCGGACGATGAAGACGGCGAGGACGCGTTTCGACGCAACGAGCGGCCAGCAGTCGACTGGTCGAAGCGCCACCAGCGCTCGGGCATCCGCAGCCTGTGGCATCGGATCGACAAGACGTACCTCAAGCCAGTGTTTGGTGGCCACTTGAGCGGCGCGAGCCGCGTCGAACTGCGCGGTGTTGGCGCACAGAGCGTCACGATGACCGGCATCTCGTCTCCCGACGCTTCGAGTGGCGGCAGCGACCGTCTCCGATCGAGTGGCAGCGCGACGCAGCGCACAAGCAAACCGATCGTGTCGCTCGCTGAGATCGCGCGCAACCACGACGCATCCCATGAGCTCGCGTAAGCGCGTAGTGCTGTTACACTCGACATTGCATAGACCGCTCTTTTTCCCCATTCTACCAAACGAAACCACAGCGTCGTGAGTGGGTATGGATGTACGCAAACACGAACGTGCGGAGGTCGTCAACCATCATCAGCGACAGAGTGTATCTGTCATATCACCAGCGGCATTGTCTTGGTTGAACTGAGGTTATATGGAGGAATGATGGCAACCAGCAGTGCAAACGAGGCTCCCTAATAGCTGTATGAGGGGTAACGGCGATCAACCTTGCAGGTCTTGACTACGTCCGCACCCTTTTCGTCTGCCTACGTACGATTTGGCACCATAGTGCTGTCATCACTGATTCGCACTTTGCACTTGATCACTTCTTCCAGCACGAGCATGCGACGCACCTCGCGACTCGGTGCGAATGCAAGATTGGACAACAGCACGTCCGTGCCGAGCAAGCAAGGTCGGCCGTGTGTGGCAGTGCGCTAAAGAATCGAAGCGTGAGCTCAGCAGCGACATTACACGCGATGGAGAGACCCGACGAGCGCCACCTTATGATTGATACCCTGCGCGAACCCAATTGCGATGTACAAAGCGTGACACATCAGTTTCATTCATTAAACGTGAATATAATACTGCTGCGAAAAATATTGCTGTTTATTTGCATAAACGAGCGACAAACATCGTCACAATGGAGACTGGCAGCAGCAGCAGCGGAGCAGCAGCTGGCGCAGGCGGCATGTCGGACGGCATGCGCACGCTGCTCGACGGATACAGGCGACTGCACGAGTCGATCCTCAAGATCCAGACGCAGATCGAGGAGGAGGAAGCCGCGTACCTCGAGGAGACGCCGCACGGCAACATCATCCGCGGGTGGGACGGCTTCATCGACGCCAAGCCGCCGCGCAAGGACGCGACAACGAAGAAGGTCAAGCCGTACACCGAGGCCGAGCACCTCTTCTCGAGCTGCTGCTTCTACTCGACGCTCGCAAGCGAGCCGACGCCTGACCTCGTCGACCCGACCATCGTGCAGGAAACGTGCAGCACGAGCAGTCGGCGAAAGCTCAGTACGAGTGCAGCAGCAGCAGCAGCATCAGGTGCATTCGGATCTGGTCGAACGAGCAGCAGCAGCAGTAATGGCGCTACTAGTTCTGCTGCTGGCACGCCCATCGCGTCGACGTCGAGCGGCTCGAAGCTCCAGCGCTCGGCGTCGATGAACGAGCGCAAAGCGTCAATTGGCTCGGCGTCTGCTATGGGCAAAGCCGCTGGCAGCAGTAACAGCAGCAGTATGAACACTATGAGCACTAACAGCGCTAACAGCAACAGCGTCGCTGGCAAAGCGTCGAAACTCAAGAAACGCAAGCGCGAGAAGCTCGAGAGCCCCGACAGCGCCGAGCTTGACGACGCGCTGTCGTTGGCTGCTACTGTGCCATTCGAGTCGTTGACAAGTACTAGTGGAGCTGTAGCTGCAACTGGTGCCGACATTGCTGCTGCTGATGCAGCGTCAGCCCCAGCAGCAGCAGCCAACGACATTCTCGACATCTTCTGACTGCGTCAACACCTCCAAACCAATCAAACCAATCAAACCAATACACAAACAATAAACAAACCGAGTCGAATGCTTTTGTCTCGCGTTTACAATGGGAACCGATGCGACATGAACATGCGAGCTGCTGCAAACGCGACTGCCATCGTCCAGCTGCTTGCTACCTACTCGACTGCCTGTCTACCTGTCTGGTATGTGTGTGTGTGTGTGTGGAAAGAGGAGGGATGACGTATATATGCTGCGCTTCCTATGGCGCAGTAATGAGCGACGCAGTCAACGTCTCGAGGTCGCGTGTCGACTGGCGAAAGAACCCGTCGTAGTTGTACTAGACACGCCAAACAGACAGTCAGGTCAGTCACGTCGTCAGTCACGTCCAGTCTATCTGCCAATGCCATCCAACAGCCACACGCACCTCAAAGATGTAGTCGAGCTGCTGCGGCGGCACAAAGTTGCGCGGGTCTTTCGCGCATTCCTATTACGACAGCCGCCAAAGAGTCAGTCGCACTGACATTCACTCACGGCCCGCCATACATGCATACATCAATAGTAACCCAAACGCACCCGCACGCGGTCCGCGACTGTTGCAACGAGCTCGAGCGTGCTCTTGACGCTCTGGAGCAAGTGCGCAATGCTGTTCCAGTGCAGGTCCATCTGCGCGCTCATCTGCGACATGTACTCGCCGTGCGTGAGGATCGCGCTCGACGGCGCCGACTGGCCGCTAATGTTCGCTGCCAGTGCATTGATCGACTCGTACGCGCGCATTGCAGCATCGCGGTGAGTCGCATTCTGAGTCTGAGTCAACTGCGTAAACGGCATTGCGAGGATCCCAGTCTTCATCTTGCTGCAGTCGAGCATCATGAGCTTGAACTCGGTCATCGCAGCATCCATTTCGCGCTCGAGCTCCGCCAAGATCGTCTCGAGCCGTCGGTAGACGAGCAGCGTGCCGCGAATCGACTTTTCTTCGTCAACGATGCGGCGCTGGAGCACGCCAATGCACGTGAGGACCGACCCGAGGTGCTTCTTGAGCAGTTGGGCCAATCGGACGCGGTGCTGCCGCACGCGGATGAGCAAGTCGCTTGCGCACGGCACGCCAACACCTGCGTAGATCGAGCAGAGCACGATGAACGCGTCAAAGTCGCCTTCGTCGATCGACGACGTGTGGAACGACGTGCGCACGCCCCACGACAGCTGCCCAATGCGCTGGACCGACTGCCGCACGAGTAGTAGGACGTCGAGGACGCCCGGCGATGGTCCCGTTGTTGACGAAGTAGCGGAGCTCGTTGACGATGTCGACGACAGCGGCGCTTTGTTCGTCTCGTCGGTCTCGTCGTCGTCCGAGTGCTGCGGACTGCTCTCATGCTCGCGCTGCTCTGCGACATTCTTCTTCGCACCAACGGCCCACGACACGAGTGTCGCAGCAGTCGAGAGGAACGACAGCGACGTGTCACTCTGTGCCTTGAGGCCCTGACTCACAACAAGCTGCTGGTTCTGGTTCTGGTTCTGGTTGTTTGGCGCCTGGTTCTCGGTCGGTCCATTCTCGAGCAGAAACGCGCCATTTGTCTGCACCGGCCCGCTCTTCTTCTTGTGCGCAGCTGGCTGCTTGTGTTTGTTGCCATTGGTAGCAACGACAAGCGCTGTGCTGTTGCTGTCGTTTGCGGCTGTTGAGAGTGCGTTATCGCTTTCGTCGAGCAGCTCGATCGTCGGACCATTGCTCGCGTCCTGCTCGAGTTGCTATCGTAGCGACAACCGACAGAGTCAGCCAATCCGATCGCATATCGACCAGCACTCACGGTCCAACCGAATAAAACCCACACATCAAACGTACCGGCAGTTGCTTTTGCTCCAACAACCCATTCCCAAGCGCGGCCGACACGTGGCTGCAGATCGAGCTGTTCTCGAGCACCCACATGCCAGTTGCGGCCTTGAACTGCTTGTACATCTTCTGGACATGCGCGGGGTCGGCACTCGCGTAGATGCGCTGGATCGGCTCGACGCACGCGCCAAAGTCGTGCGCGAGGTAGTTCTCGAGCGGCAGCACTTTGCTAAAGCTGTAGCGCCACGCCTTCTCCTGGTTCGGCTTGAGCCGATCGAGCTCGCGCACGCCAATGCGCGTGAGCTTGCTCACTTCGCGGCCAATCTCGGTCTGCACGGCCTCGAGCGACGTCATCAAATGGCGCACGGCGTCGCCGCCAGGGCCGTAGACGAGCAAGTCGCCACCGGGGCCGGCGAGCTGCCGCGCTTTGCGGCACGACACGAGCAGGTCTGCGAGCAGCTTCAGGAGGCCGTGAAGCTTGGTAAACACGTCGTATGCTTCAGCGGCAGCGTCGGTGCGGAGCGTCACGACGCCAGCGTTGCTCTGGTTCAAGTACTCGCGCGGCGAGATCGCAGTTGCATCACTTGGGTCTGATGGGTTGGATGGGTTCGTCGTCGTCAACGCGTGGCTCGGCCGCATGTTCTTTGTCAAAACAGCCGGTACGACCGGCTTCGCGTCCGTGTTGCAAAAGACCGCAGTCTTCGTCATCGCGTCCTGCTCGTCGCTCGTGAGCAGCAGCGGTTGGACCGCACTCGCGTGACCTGAGAGTGCGTCGTTGTTCACGGCTTCGGGAAACAGCTCCTGGAACGACGGCGTGTTGAGCAGCAGCTGCAGCATCTGCCCCGATTTCGACTGCATCGCGTCCTGTGGCGAGCAGTCCCATCCGTTGCAGTCCATACGGGGTTTATGAGTGCTCGTTTTCACCCAAAAACCCACACATCAAACCCAACGATGATTCATCCATCGACAAAAACCCAATCAACCCATCGAGCAACGCAATGAACCAACGAACCAAGCAAGACACATACCTTCATGCCGGCGTGCTGCTGCGACTGGAGGTTGCTGATCGTGCAGTCCGCTGGCGTGTTCGCCGTGTTGCGCAGCACGTAAAACAAAAACTGCACGCCGTGCATGAGCCCGTCGGTGCCGCGCGCTTCGAGCGTGTGGAGCTGCTCGCGCGCCGATGAGTGCGCGCGCTCGGTCTCGATCGTCGGTAACACTCGGGTTTCAATCACGCTGCGCACGTCCTTGAGCGTGCCCATGAGCGAGCGCTCGCCCGACCCCGAGTGGAACAAGCCCTGCTGGCCGTGCT
This sequence comes from Globisporangium echinulatum, assembly GCA_023336405.1. Taxonomy (NCBI): domain Eukaryota; phylum Oomycota; class Peronosporomycetes; order Pythiales; family Pythiaceae; genus Globisporangium; species Globisporangium echinulatum. The sequence continues at coordinate 19,833 of JAADWX010000292.1, read as the reverse complement.
GGAGCATCAGGACGTAGCTGTGGCGCCGCCGCACGTTGATCAGCGTCGCTTCAGTCGTACAGGCGGCCGGCGCGAGCGAGCGCATGGCCCAGTCCTTGAACTCCTCAAGTAGTAACGTACGTGGGTCGTTCATGTACCCCGAAAACGTAAAGCTGCGGTCGAGTCGCTCCTAGAGAGAGAGGTAGACTTACGACGTCAGTGTACACATACACATATAAGAGCACACAAGCAGGCAGGCCGCGATACCTTTTGGTACGCGCAGATCGACGAGATGATCGCTTCCGCTGGGTTCCGCAGCAAGCCAACGGTGTCCTGCATCTTGCGCATGAACGTGTGCTCGTCAAAGTCCGTCGTCGTCGGGCGATAGATCGGGTAGAACGACTCGTCCATCTTGAGCTGCAGCGGCAGGTCCTCTTCGCCAATCTCCATGGCTTCGCAGAACGCTTTGTGCACGAACCGCATCTGGTCGGCCTCGAGCGACGAGTAGCTCGAGCCCCACGGGTTCAAGCGCAGTCCCCAGCCCGACATGCTTGCTTTGTTCGCAGTCGCGCGTCGTGTGTCGTTGTCAACAGGTGTCGTCGGTCAGTCGCTTGCTGGCAAGCGATTGGTGGTTCGTCTCGCGTGTGTGTGTGTGTGTGTGTATGCGTGTGCGATCGCCACTACTCACTCTCGTCGTTGTATGTGTGTGTGTGTGTGTGCTCGCTCGTGTTCGCGTATGCGCTTCGGTCCGTCGGTCTCGCAGATCTCTCACGCCACGCGCGTTCGTTCTCTCCGTCGTGCGCGCGCGCGTCTGCAGCTCGTTCGTTCGCTTCGCTTCGTTTGCGGCTCTGAGAACGTTCATGGCGAAACATGAGTCGGACTGTATTAGTGGCCCTCCTCTGCCATTTCTCGACTGTTCTCGTGGCATAGAAAATGAATATCTACAGTATGGCAGTAAAACTATACAGTAAATGGACTTGCTTTTTGACACAACGCTCGACGATCGCAATTGATGACATCAGAGCGCACGACCTCCTCGAGTTGCAGCAGCATTTTGCGTGAAACACGCGCTGCGCATGACACGACCACGACGACCTCCATGCACAAGCGATCGCATGCGAACACTTTGTAGGTGATACGATTCCCATCGCTCTACAAGAATATTGGCCAGCTGCAACAAGTCAGCAACACACTTGCCAGCTCTGGCTCGAGAGACTGCGTCGACCAGCTGCTGACTGACGCCATGAACGAAGCGACACTACCTGCCTGCCCAATGGCGAACGACTTCAAGCACGACTGACGACGACTGCTCAACGCACATACACACAACACACAGTCGCAAACGCACACGACGGACGCCATTTCAGATCCTGCTGTTGCGTCGTCCATGGACGACAAGCACGCGACCGATCGATCGATTCTTCACGTGCGTGCGTGCGCAGCACCTGGTTATAGAATGAGACAGCCACATCGCACTCGTCGACTCGCAAGAGCTCTTCTCGTTAGCGACAGCTCCCACGTGTCGGTTTATTCGTGGTGATGGATCCATCAATCCGTCGCGCGGCAGAGACTAAACCAAACGAAACGTCGCAGCGGCGGAACGACATCATCGATGGGGCACGGCGCAAGCATCGTTGGCATGCCGCCTGCTACAGTCAGCGCTGTTTATCGGGCAGCATCAACGCAGACGCAGCGCTGGCGCACGATCATCGACGAGCGCGTACTCGCGCGCGTGCATCGTGCCGTCGAAACGCACGTGCTCGTGCATGTGCGGCGCGCAGCCGACGAGCTCGAGATCGCGTCCAAGCTCTGGTTCGTCCAGAGCATCTCAACGACGACGATCGCTGACGCGTTTACCATTGCGCTCGAAGAGTGCGTCTTCTACGTATCGTTCGTACTACAGTAGTATGTCTGTGTTGCGACGTCCATACAAACAGTATCGACCTCTGACTCGACGACCGCTTCTATCCACGTCTGTATTGTTTGTATACGTCTCGATTATACGTTATCGCCAACCAGTGTCTGCCGCATCGCTATTACAAAGCGCGTCTACGAAGTGTACAACTGCGGCCCCGAGCTGCACGACGTGCCGACGCTCGCGACGGCAGCTGCGCCATCGCGCGTGCTCGAGCTCTGTGCACCGTCGATCTTAGCATTTCTACTACGCGAGTGCCTCTGGACGACGTGGCGACCACCGACGTCCTGGCGCATGAAGACCGATCAGGTCTATGACGTCGCTGTGCACGTGCGCACGCGGCGCGATGGGTTCCTCACAGGCGGCGCGGACCGCGTCGTGCGACTGCGCGTCGGCAGAAAGTGGGTCGGACCACACCACCACACTATGCACAGCAGCAGCGACCATACAAGTCGCACGCAGTGGCTCCACCGCGTCGACTACGACACGACCGAGCACGCGCACAATGCTGCAAGTGCGTTCTTTGAGACTGTCCAGCTCGCGTATACAGACTTTATAACTGAGCTTGCGCGGCTGCCAGTAGACGCCGATGGCTTGCGTGCAGCCGCGGATGACGCCAGTGCATTCGCAGTCGACGCACAGGACCGCAGGACGCACTTGCGCGTCAAGTACCTCCTCGAGACGTCGCTCGCATACATTGAGAGTGACAGCAGCACGCTCTTTCGCACCGCGCAGGCGTTCGAAAGCTGGCGCATGGCGCTCGAGGACGCGCCGCAACATCGCGAGCATCGCGAAGACCACTTTGCTGGTCCGCTGTTCGACGCGCCGATCGACACGCTCGCAGAGTTGTACGAGCAGCAGACAATGGTGACCGAAGACGTGAACCTCCGAGACCTACCGAGACGTGACAGTAGTAGTGCAGACGAGGACGCGGCTGATGACCGTCAAGATGCCAGTCTTGCGACGACGCCGACCGCGACAGAAGGAACCAATGACGACGACAGAGTTGCTCGTATAGCCAAGAAGTAGTAGATCGCACTGTCTGTCTGTCTGTCTGTCTGTCCTGTCGGCTGCATGCCTCATTTGAGCTTGTCGCTACTCGTACTAGTTCGGCCCTTGGGGAACTTGTCGAGCAGCGCGACGACCTGCTTGAGGTCGTACTTCTCGGCGGCTGTGACCAGCTGCACGAACACGACTTCGTGGCTCGCAAGTAGTGGTACAACTGCTGCTCCTGTAACTCCCGACGTTTGTTGCTGCTGTTGCTGTCGAGCTTTCAGCGCTAGCCCGGTCTTGATCAGCGTTGCGAGCTCTGCGACGCCGTAGTTGATGCTGAACGAGTGCACGAGTCCGTCTTGGATCTGCTTGGCGAGACCCCAGCGGCGCTTCTCGAGCTGTTCGTCCTTGGCTTTGGCGCTCGCGACGCGGATCTTTTCATCGACGTCAACGCGCCACGGCGACCCGCGCTCGCGCCGGTGTACGTCGCCTGCGCTCGGGTTGCAAACGATCTTTCGCCTCGGTGGTTCGTACGTCGCGGTAGTGAGCGACGCGTCCTCGTCCGCTGTGTCGAGAGTGCTTGGAGGAAGAGCGGCTGGTGGTACAGCAGCAACAGCAACAGGAGGTGTAACAGGAGCTGCAGCATTAGCGCTCGTCGTCTTCTTGCTCGCAATCGGCATCTTCATCGAGTCACAATGTGCGACTAAGTGGCACTGTGTCGCGCGCGCGTGCGTGCCATCAGCTAGCTACTCGCAAGCTAAATTGAGGACACCACCAACATATGCAGTAAATCGACGAGTTACATGGAAAACGAGCAGTCGCTGCTGGAAGCGTTGCCTTCTACTACATCGATAGATACAGCTCAAGTCGTTGCTCTCCGACGCTTTAGCATTCCCTCCATTCCCATTCTCGTCACGTGTCGGTTCGACTCGCCATCCTCGCTTTCTGCAGTCGACCGACCACCTACTACTTGGCGTACGTCAGCTCGGCTTCGCTGCGCATCATTTCGCCAAACGAGTGCTCGGCTGCTGCTTCGTTGAACAGAATGAAGTCCTGGTCGCGCCCGCCGTCGAGCTTGAACAGCGCGCCGACCGAGATGAGGTCGCAATCGCCAATGCGCACGCCGCGCGGCCCAATGATCTTGCGCGGTCGCCGCGCATACGTCGTCGTCGTCGGTGTCGATGCGCTCGACCGCATGTCCGTCGCCGCCAAAGTCGGCGCTCCAGCACCAGCAGCAGCAATAACAGGCGACACTGGCGCCTGGCCGCATCCGAGCGCTTCGACTGCACAGCTCACGTAGTTTGACTTGCTCGAAGTCGTCGTCGATGGCGACGCGTAGATGCTCACGTCCGGGAGCTCGTCGTCAAAGAACGACTCGTAGAGCTCGAGGCTCTCGGGCGGCAGCGACGCGCGACCCGACTGCACAAGCTTCTTGTAGTCGAGAGTGTCTTGGTAGAACCTGTAGAGATAGAGCAAGAGTGGGATAGGAACGACCACACGAGCACGTGCCGTGAGCATTCGGTCCAGACAGCCGTGAGCATTCGGATCATACAGTTTGGTCCTAGAGAGTCGACAGCCAGTCAGTCATTCCATAAGCACAAATGCCGTACTTGCGCTCGTCCACGGTCGTCTTGAGCCCTTTCATTGCAATGATCTCGCGCGCCTTGACGTGCTGGTCGAGCCCCGCGTATGGACCGGTCTGGATCTTGTACGTCGCGCCGCTGCGCACTTGCGCCTCGCGGAGGCTGCGTGCGTCGTTCGTACTAATGTTGTTCTCGCGGAGGTACGACTCAAAGAACAGACGCACGTTCTCGTTTTCAGTCTCCCACAGCAATGGCGTCTGCGCCGACTGCACGTAGCTGTGTGTAGCAGATGCAGATGCATGTGTTTGACTGTCAGCAAATAGTATGCCCCTGTCCTCCATCACAGCAGCAGTGCGTGGACCACAACTACGCAACGTACGCTTCGTAGATGCCGTCTGGTGCGGCAGCCGAGCAGTCGCCGACAAAGTTGCGTTTCCTGGTTCCACATATATCGTCGCACGTCGACAGCAGACACACTCCACGTCAGTCATCATCACACAACGTACAACAACATACATGTAGCGAGCGAGTGATGCACCGACCTGGCGTACCGACCGAGCGACTCGAGCGCGCTACTGCCAAGGTCGTCGCCGCGCTTGAGCACGCTTCGCAGTGGGTGCATTCCAGCGCCGTGCACGCGCGACCACGTAGATCCGCAACTGTCAACGTCCAACCCATCGTTGTCATCATCGTTGTCGAGTCGCTCGGTGCGGCCTTCGCGCGCACTGTCGCGCACCCGGCGCAGCGAGTCAGGTCGATCGACTTCTTCGCCAAAGTCCGGCGCACTCATGCTGCGACCAGTGCGACTCGTGCCGAGGATCTTCGCCACGGACCGCCGCGTCGCGATCCCTGCTGCTGCTGCTGCTGTTGCGGCATCTCCAAACGCGTCGTCGGTGCTGATGCTGCGCGCGTGATGGAAGCCGCTGCCGCGGTAGTTCGTCGGTGTCGACGCCGACAACGAGACCATCGACTCGGACCCGGCGCTTTCGCTCCGCGGCTTCTCCATGTCGTGCGACTCTTGCGGGTTCATAAACTCGTACCCGAGCGTCTTCTTGAACGACGTCAGCTCCTCGGGGTGGTACATCTGGATGAACTCGTCCGAGCACGGCGCACACATCGCGAGCTTGAGCTTGCGCACTGCAGCGGCCGCGTCGCTCCCATCAGGACCGCCATCACACTCGACGATCGCACGAGCCTCCATACTGTCGTCGTCCGATTCGGTCTCCTCAGGCGCTGCAAGTGTCGGACGCGACTGCGAGCGGCTCAGTGCAAACTTGGGCCGCTCAAATGTCTCAAGTGGCTCTTTCCACCAGTCTTCGAGCAACCGCTTGCACTCGCGAATGTACGCGTCGCGCCGCGCCTGGTCGCGCACGCGTGTCGCTTCGAGCTCTTCGTCGCTCTCGTCGCTCACGCACTCGTACTCGTTGCTCGACGTCGTCTCGGACGGCGACGCTGGCAGCAGCTGCAGCTGGCCTGTGCTACTACCAACATCGTCAGCATAGTGCTGCTTGTGCTGGTTGTGGCGTCGGTGGTGACGCTCGAGGTGCCACGCGAGGCTCGTGCGCATCTCCGCACACGCAGCGGCGCCGTTGCGGACTGCAAAGTTGTGCAGGTAGTAGTCGTTCTCGAGCTCCCAGAGCGGCGGCGCACTCGCGCGCGGGACAAAGTGACCCAAGAAGATGTTGATCGCGTCCTGCTTGGCCGTGTCCGTGAACGAGTTGCTGTAGTACCGACGAATCGACGTGAGCAGTTCGCGGTGCTTGAAGTTCTCGCGACTCGCCGTGTTCTTGACGTTCTTGTGCGCCTCCGAGCCACCGTACTGCATCGAGATCGCGTCGCCGACGACCGAGTACAGCTGCGTGAGCACGCGCACGAGCTGCGACGAGCTCTCGAGCATCGGCGTGTTGCGGATCCCCATGGCGTAGAGCTGCTGCCCAAGTGCGCGCATACCGACGGCAAACTGGCTCACGTTCGTGCGGTCGAGGCAGTCGATGCAGTTAGTCCGGAGCACGCCCTTCTGTTCGAGCCAGTCGCCCGACTTGCGCGGGATCGTCGGCGACAGCGGCGGCTCGTCGCTGCCGCGCGACTCGAACGTTGGTTCCGCGACGTGAAGACTCAGCGCATCGACTGCAGTCGATCCACTACTGGCGCGCGGCGTCGTTGCAAAGAACTGCTCGACTGACCGCTTGTTCGCACGCTTCCCGACGTGGCGCTTGGGTGCGCTGCAGAAGAAGCCGGTTTGTGCGAGTGCCCAGACCGCAAACTTGTCGAGCGACTTGTATACGTCAAGCGTCTTGGTCTTTGACAATCGCGAGTAGTCGAGCGCAACGTACCGGATCTGGTGCGGCAGCGGCATGAAGCTGTTGAGGTACTCGACCGCGTTCAAGTACTCTTTGCCGACAAGCGCCTCGCGCTCCTTCTTCTCGGCTTGCTTCACGAGGTTCAGCGCCACGATCGGCGACCCGTAGCGCGCAAACAGATCGGCAAAGTGCTTGCGCGTCGCTGTATACGTTGGGTCAACACGGTTCACTGCAGCAAGCGACATTGACGTCGTAATACGTTAGTGCAACTGACAACATATAGCAGCGTATTAACATCGACCAATATACACACGCGCACGAACATATACATAACCACTAACATTGTCCAGCAACATAACATATACAACAACATGTAGACGACCGCCAACATCAACATATACAACAAACATATACGAGCGCATACACACGTACAGACAATCGGCGGCTTGGGCAGCGTTGCTGACGTCTCTTGCGACCAGAACACAGGGATCGAGCCGCGGTACTGAACAAACGAGCTGAGCTTCCCGGCGCCCATGTTCTCGTCCTCGATGATCTGCTCGGTCTCGACATCGTTTGCGGCTTTGCCCGTGTCGGCAACGCCGCGCTTGAGGTACCGCGTGCCGGCAAAGTGGCGCGACCGCCGCGCGAGCAGAATGACGCTAATGAGGCGGCCAAAGACCGAGCACTTGCGCTGCTCGTAGCTCCCAAGCACGATCGGGATCACGAGGTCCGCTGCTGCGCCTGCGCTCAAGACGTCCGTGAGCTCGTGCGTGAGGTGCGCGTTCCACGTAAACATGTCGGCCGGTCGCGACTGCGCGTTTGTCATGTTGTACTGCAGCGAGTGCGTGATGTCGTACGAGTAGCTGAAGAAGAAGTCTTTTGTGAGGTCGAGGAAGTGGAAGAGCCCGAGGTACCGCGCTTCGGCCTCCTCCTCGGGGCTTGGACTGAGCCATCGGTTGAACCGCGTCCAGACGCTCCGGTCTGAACTCGGTGGACTCACGTTCAGCTGGTGCGTCGCCGAGATGCCGTAGACAAAGTTCCCACCGATGCACCCGATCTTGCGCCGCTGCGTGACAAAGATGAAGTAGTAGTCCCGGAGGAAGCGAATGCACCCGACGATTGCGACTGCTGTGAACGCACGGACGAGTGCACCGCCACTCGCACCATCACTGGTAGTACCAGTGGAACTGTTGGTCTGTGCGAGGTCCGTGAGTGTCTGGAGCTTTGCCTCCATCTCGGTCCACGAGTACAGCGTCGGGTCTTCGGTCAGGACGTCGCGGAGACTCGTTGGTCGCTCGGCTGCGCGGTGCAGCGCGAGCAGCCGGAAGCGCGAGTAGTGCCGGTCCGAACACACGACATAGTACGTCTAGCAACACATAGAACGACAACAGCGTAAGTCGTTCGCCCCTTTGTCGTCCATCCACTACGAATCCGTATGGAACACGCACTGTTGCGGTCTCGTAGACTGTGAAGCGCTCAAAGAGCGCGACGCCAGCGGTGAGCGTTGGCTGGCGGCGCCGCAGCGTCGGGCGTGCTGTTGCAGCTGCTGCCGACAGGCCGTGCAGGTTCGGGTTGCTCGGTGCGCGCTTGATCGCTTTGCGCGCCGGAGCTTCCGGCGTTGGTGGACACACGATGAACGCGCGCGGGCGGATGCCGAGCTCCAAGTCGCGCTTGACCGACAGCAGCGAGTTCATCCTGTTCCGCGACGATGACGCAACGCAGTCATTACGCTATTGTGAGCTTGCGTGTATGTGGTTTTCCATAAAGGCACACACACACATGCACATATGCACGGACGAATGCCTATCGATCGCTTCGTGACAGACACAGAGAGTGCCATACGCACCACCAGTCGACGTCAAAGCTCGACTCGTGCGACGAGAACGTCTCTTTCTTCGACTTGCTAATAGTGATCTCGACGCAGTCGCGGCCGTCGCTGCGTACGTGCGCAATGTCGCAGTCGCGCACAGGGATCGTCACGAGCCGCCGTCGACTGTGCTGCTCCTGGTACACGATGAGCTCGCCCTGCTCGAGCGGCAGCTCGCACCACACGAGCGTCCAGTCCCCAGGTTTGTTCTTGTTGAACAGCCGCGGCGTGCGTCGGTACAGCGGACCCGCGAGACTCATGCTTGCGCGTATGGATGCGTCTCAATGCGCTTGGTGTCGTCGTGCACGCAAGAAGTGGCTTCTGCAAATGTGTGCAAATGGCATCTTCTTCGCGTCGACTGCATCGCGGTGCATCAAAAATCACTTGATTTCACTATCCACACCTGAGTTGCACTTCTCAGCAGCGCACAATGGTCTGCAAACAATCAAATGCCAATGTGTCGATATAATAAAGCTTGGATATGTAGACTTGATTTTCGGTCCAGATCCAATCCAGCATTCACTCTCGCCCTTCGACGTAAACTAGAACGTGAGCTGCACGTGCGGATGCAGCTCGGCAAAGAGCGCACGCACGCAGTCCTCGGCAACGTCAAAGCAGTCCGAGACGTGGAACGTCCGCAGCGATACTCCGCACGACTGCGGCTCGAGCAGCAGATACGCAAACGCCACGAGCATCTCGGTCGTGAGCCAGCAACACCACGACAAGTGTAGCGACGCGAGTGCGCGCCACTTTGCAATATGCTGCAGCAGCGCAGCGCCGTCAACTGCACTGAGCGCGTCAAAGCTGTCGACGATCCGCACGTGCGTCATCTGCGGGTGTTCGCGCACGAGCTGCTGACCAAACGCGAGCGTCAGGCCAGCGCACGAGATGAGCTCGAGCCGTTCGAGGTGCACGTCCGTGTCGTGCGTGCATACAATATCCAAGTCATCGACGTCGAGATCATCCCACGAGTCCAACGCAGCGAGCCCCAAACTACTGCTAGAGCTACTATCGATAGAAGGCAAGTGCCACGCCATGCGCTGCTGCTGCTGCTGTTGGGCGTAAGTGTTTGGCGCGATCAATGGCGCAAGTGCGCGCTCGTCGTGGACAAACCCGAGCGTGAGCGCGTCGGTCGGCTGGAGCAGCAGCAGCGCGACGTTCGCGTCGTTGAGCGTCTGGTGCGCCGTTGCGAGCGCCGACAGGCGCGTGAGCATCCACGGCTCGAACGTCCGAAAGTACGCGGCGGTGAACGGACAGCTCGCCTCGTACCAGTCGAACGTCCGTGCGATCTCGTACAGGCACCTGGCCCAAATATACAGAGTTGGCACTGACAATCACTCTTACGGTATAGTCAAACCAAGTCAACTGAATAACAAACGCACCGGTCTTGTAGTGATGAGAACTGCTGCGTGCGCGCGCTCTGCTCGAGTTCGCTCGCAATGTGCTCGGCGCTCTTGATCTTGATGCGCTCGACCTTGTCGTCCTTGAGTCGCGCGTTCATGAGCGCTTTGACGACGTCGACGCGCACGACTCTGCGCGGACGAGCAGTGTCAGTTGATGTGTTGGTGGCGAGCGAGAGCTGTTGTTGCTGCACGTGCCTTTGTTGCTGCCGTGAGCGTGCGACAGCTCGCGATAGCTCGTACTGCCACTTGCGCTGGAGCATGAACCTGTCGCTCAATGCGCGTGCGTGCACGTGCACGTTGAGCGCATGCGTGCGTGTACGTGTTAGTGTGATGGGATGGGATGGGATCAGCGCTGCGTGTCGAGTGCAGATGCATGTCGTCTCGCATACACGACGCACCGCTCCATCTTGGACTCGTAGCCTCCGCATTGGCGGCCCTTCCTGTTGCGCCCCATGCGTCTCTCGATGTCGCTGCCTCGCTCGACCACTCACTCAGCGCAAGCACAAGCGACTACGAGGAGCTCGCAACTGGATGAACTTGCTGATCGTGTTCGTCGGAATGAGTGGGTTGATAGAATGCTACTTTGTATGCTAATAGTGACATAATACAAGTAATTCATGTGCACCACACCATCCTACGCTCACATAAAGCAGCAATTGATAGCGACTTTGGATTGCTCAGTGATGGTGCAACGCTCGCACACGCCTGCTTTGATCTGAAGAACGACATATCGACGCCATCGCCAGTTCCAACTCAGTGCGCACGGATATGATGTGTGTGCATACGTGCAGCCACCATGCTCGGGTTCACGAACTGCCTCGATCGACCTCTGCAAGCAACTTGGAGGAACAACAAGAGCTGAGTCATCCACATCGCGTCAGCAAGTCTCTACGCGCTTCTATATCGAAAGTGCTCGAGTACTTGACGACCTCTACACACATGAGAGACTTACAACAGCAGCATTGCTGGTACGCTTGATCAAGAGACAGGTTCGCAATGGCGTTTTCTTCCACGGTATCACGTGCTCGACGACGATGCTCGCTGCTGCTGTATGTGGTCGGTGAGGTGCTGGCAACGTGACACCGAATTTGCTCACGCTGGCGCAAGCTGCAGCACGAGCGACATGAACGACACACGACGTTGTGCGCACGAACTCGCGGTGCACAAATCGATTCGAGCCCTCGGACGCACGACTGTCCCTTGCGTCACATCCCACCTTCGCTTCACGTCGCGCCTCATCAACACGTCTCCACAGTGCCTACTGGTCTGTCTGCTGCGTTCGCGTTGATCCACTACTAGACGAGATTCCAGTCGCGATCGACTAGTCGCCATTTCGACGGATCCACAATGGTGCATCCAAACGACTTCAGTGGTAGCTCAACTGCCAACACGAGCAAGTTGTCCGACACGGACGAAGCCGCTAGTTTCGCGCTGCAAGTCGTAGCGATGAAAGCGTTCATGGAAGCACGGATCAAGACGCTCTGGGTCGTGCTGCTGATCACGTACGCTGTGCTCTGCGTCCTCTGCCTCGCGTTGATCGCCTACTTGCGGCGCAACCGCAGTGGTGCGCTCCGTGGCAACGCGGCGGCAGCTGGGAAGCTCATATTGCCAGCGTTCGAGCCGCTGCTGTGGATCCTTGGTGCTGCGACGGGTTTGTATAGTCTGTACTTTGTGCTCACACTCGCTGTTGAGTTTTACCCGACCGACGTCCCGTCGATCCCGTCCGAGTGCTTCTACGGCGCCCGGCAGTTCATGCTCTTGCTTGTCGTCGTCTTCATGCTTCAGATGAGTGTGACCGTCCCGGCGCTGCGGCGAGCTGTCGTCGTCTCTCTTGCGCTCTCGGTCTACACGATCCCGGTCGCGTGGTACATCCTCGAATGGAGCGACCCGAGTCGCGTCGCGTTCAACTACTGGCTGCTCACGAGCTCGCACGCGCTCAACATACCGATCTTTGCGTACGTCTTCGTACGCCCGCCAGGCCGCGCGAGCAAAGCGGCGTTGCGGCTCTACTGCGCGTTTGCGCTCGTGCAGCAGACGTTCGAGTTTGCGTACAACGCCGCGTTCTACCAACTCGAGCCGGAACTTGGCTTTAGCCTCGCATACGTTCAGCTCGCGCTCGGCTGCACGTGTCCGTTCTTCATCTGGATCGTGCTCAAAGCCGACACGGAGCACTGGCGCGGCATGGGCCAGCGCGCGTGCCAACTCCAGACGCTCTTTCGGCAGCGCGCGCACGTGCACGAGCGCATCTCGTCGCAGGGTCTGCACCTCCTCATTGAGATGCACCGCAAGTTTGTCATCGACTTTGCGTTCCTCGAGCTTAGGCACAAGATCGGCGTCGGTGCAAATGCTGTCGTGTACGACGGCGTGCTGCACTCCAAGACGGCCGTTGCGATCAAGGTGTATACGCCAACGACCGTGACCGAGGAGACCGTCGCCGAGTTCTCGCACGAAGCAGCGCTCTGCGGCGCGCTCAAGCACCCAAACATTGTCACGTTCTACGGTATGTGCGTCTGTCCGCCGACGATCTGTCTCGTGTCGGAGCTGTGTCAAGGCAGTCTCGAGGACGTGACGATAGCAGTTGCTGCGCGACAGCCGCGCGAGCCACGACGCCAGCAGCTGCTCATTGACCTCGCATACATGATCGACGCGGCACGCGCCGTGGCGTACATCCATAGCTTCTCGCCGGCGTTCGTACATCGCGACATCAAACCGAGCAACTTCCTCGTCGACGCTTACGGCACGGTCAAGCTGACGGACTTTGGCGAGTCGCGCAGTCTGCCACTGATCACGAACGCGCGTGCTGACAGCGGCGATGCGCTTGCAGCTACGACGATCGACATCGTCGCGGTCCGGTTGAGGACGACAAGTCTCGCACTGAGCGACGACGCGTCAGGCGGCGACGGACTGGCGTACGTTGACTATCAGTGCACGCTCACACCAGAGATCAAGACGCTTCAGTCCGAGCGCAGTCGCATCGACAGCGCAGCGCGATCTCAGAGCATCAAGATGACGGTCAAGGGCACAGTCGACTACATGGCGCCTGAGATGATCAACGGCAAGGCCGGCTTTGCTGCGTACGACGAAGCTGCTGACGTGTACTCGCTCGCGATCACGATGTGGGACGTGTTGCACCCAGGAGTCGACAAGTACCCGAACAGTAACAACCACCTGCGCGTGTTCGAGGCCGTGCTGCACGGCAGTCGTCCCAAACTCGACGCGATTGCGCACCCGAGTCTGCGCGAATTGCTAGCGCAGAGCTGGCACCAGGACCACTGGCGCCGACCATCAGCGCAGACGATCGTGCAGACGCTCGAGCGGATCCAAGAAGAAGTGAGCGCGACGTTTGCGCACGAGCTCCTGGACGAGCTGCAGCACGACGACGCAGCTGTCAGCAAGGCGGACGAAGCCACTGAGCGATGTGTGAGCGGCGAATGCGTCGTCGCGCGCATGCGAGCACTGCGTGCAGTCGCGAGCGAGAGCGAGGCCGTGCGTCTCGGCAACATGCTCATGAGCGCAGGGTTCCTGCACCACGTCAAGCACGTCCACGCGTTCGAGTCGAGTGACGATACGTACTACTTTGACGAGACCACCATCCGACTCTGTCAACCGTTTGCGATGCTTGAAGTCGTCGAGCAGCGCCATGAGAAGCGCTCGGAAGACGGTACTGCTGACTCGACCTCGCCTGGCGAGACTTCGCCCAAGTGGCTCAAGGAGCTTCTCGTTGCGAGCAAGCAGCTTCGCAGCGAGACGCGCCAGGCGTCAACGTACCAGTCCGAGGTCTCGAGCATCGAGGCGAGCCAGTACAACGACGGATTAAGCAGTGGAAGTGGCGTATTTGGCAGTGCGAGTGGGTGCGCGTGTCGGCGTGTCGGCCAGCGCGTGCAGAGCCACCGATCGAGCAAGCGCCTGTTCCAGCGCAAGCACGCAGCGATCCCTGAACACTCGGTGCTCACTGCAGCGCTGCTGGAGCAAGACATTCGTGCTACCGGCTATCATCATGGCACACACGACGCATACGACACGGAGATCCGGAACAGAGACAGCAATAGTGAGCGAGCGCTCGCGTTTGTATAAGATCGGCTTTGTAATTGCGAACATTTCAGAGGAAGCGAAGTATGATATTTCTATTTTTTCTTTTTTCAATCCAATTGCTGCTCACAGCATATCGTCGCAATTATTGTTGTCATGTCATTTATAACATTGCCATCTCATTGGGTGGAAAAGAGAAACCAATTTAACGAATCAAAGTCGTAATCTAAAATTTGCTACAAATATTATTGCATTTTCGAAGATAAGTAATCTACTCCTACTCAAGATGAATCTGTGACAACGTATAATACGAACCGTGAATTACTGCATTCAAACTCAATATGTCCGTCCCTTAATTTCTCACTGCTATAGTGCATTTTGGCTGCTTTGCGTCAATCCAACTATGAACACGGCAGCATTGATGATCACGTGGCTACATTAGAACAGGTAATGTGCAGCGCGACCCGACGAGCGCTCATCATGCAACTCGAAATGCACATCGCTGCGCGCGAGTGAGCATCGTGACGCTTGCATTGCACAACCGTGCAAATCAATGGAGGACAAGATCAACCATGGCGCACTCATAGGGTCGCGCAGCATTTTGACGTCCACTCACGCACGATCTCTCAACAGTAGTCGTGAGCGCAGTAGAGCGGTAAACAAGGTGTGCCGATGAACGAAACGACGAGCAGATACTAGTCAGGCAGGTTGAAAACCACCATCACATACATGATCAAACGGCCGCACGTTACTGCTTCCGTACTTTAATTTCTAATAGCAATGATCTTCGTTTATGAGACCTATACGTGTTGGATTGCTTCTTTGCGTCTATTTAAGCTGTCCAACTGCGAACGCGACAGAGCAACATTGATGTCCTTGTGGCTGCATTAGAACAGGTATACCGCAGCGCCACGAGCGCTTAGCATCATATTTTTCACGGGCAGGTTGTCTTGGACCAGATCATATAGAAAG
This sequence comes from Globisporangium echinulatum, assembly GCA_023336405.1. Lineage (NCBI taxonomy): Eukaryota > Oomycota > Peronosporomycetes > Pythiales > Pythiaceae > Globisporangium > Globisporangium echinulatum. The sequence goes on along the minus strand of JAADWX010000292.1, from coordinate 4,792 downwards.
CAAAAACAACATTTTCCATATCAAGCACATGTCAAAAGAGAAGTTAGAGTGCAAGGGCGTGCGCTTACTGTGAGCATACGCGTGTCTGACTTCGCAGTGGCTGCGATGAGTACATTTGCTGCGTTTTGACTTGTTTTGTATACATCTAATTTGGACAGCCTTTCTATGACAGCGATGTTTAGTTGTACCTGACATCTATTTGATGACAGAGAATGTAGTCATATCAGCTTTTACAAAAGGACAAGTATAAAAAGGGATTGCATTAACATATTGCATGTCAAAATATTGTATTGTATATACAATGGGGTAATCTAAAATTGTCTCAACAGATCTATATAAACTGAGCAAACAGACTGTATTTTTAGAATGTTTGATAGATTTTGGAAATATGCAAAATTGTAGAATAAAACTAACTGCTATCACAATATATGTCATGCTGAGATCCATGATGTAGCTACGCTCGATTAGAATGAACCCGCAACGTATACAAAAACATGTATGTTTGAATGAGAGTGTTTTTTGTATATTACCACACCAAACATATGTGCTGAACTAACTCCATGCTCATCAGCGATCTTGATAGTGCACATACTTGCACATCTTACATGCAGTTTTGTGAATGCTTTTTATACTTTCGGTTTCCTCGTAATGCACGTTAACAGTGTTGTCACATATTGATTATTAATGTATCTGACAGATATTCTGCATCTTTTGTGCTATATTGGAAAGATAGCATCGTAAAATCCACCTTTGTTCACCCATAATCATGGTGGATACTTTTCGTCTACAAATCAGCCAGGGATGCGTGTCAAATCTGGCAATGATCGCTCGCACACTTCATGCTTTTAATCACTCTTCAATCTACCGCGACCAGCGCACCAAGCCCTCCAGCTCATCAGCAACGTACCAGCCGACACCATGGGCAGCGGACCATCGTACGAACTAGCCAACATCGAGTTCGTGCCGCTCGTCAAGCCCGTCGCTGCGATCAACTTGCGCTTTTGCCACGACGAACTGCTCACGCTCGAGCACAAGAGCAGTTCGTTCCAGAACAAGTGTATATTTCGCAACGTGCACACGGACGTTGTGCGGTTCACGGTCAAGCAAACCGGCATGTCAGGTCGAGAGACGTTGTTTGACGTTAGTGACGTAGCGATCGTCAACTATCGTCGCAAGATGCTCTCGAGCGACCCGATCTACTACACGCACTTGGGCAGCGAGCACGACGGCGACGCGGCGCTCAAGATTCACGCGCAGTATCACTCTGGACTCAAGACCGAGGTGCGCATCGTGTTCACGGACCTGCTCACGCACGAAGAGTGCGAGCTCAGCTTCGAGGGCCACTGGCGCAAGCGCACGGCGTGCTTCTGGCTCGACCGGGGTCACCGCGGCGTGCGCGAGCCTGTCGCAAAAGTCTTTTGTCCCGACGGCGTCTCGACGTCCAAGTACCACATCGCGATCGTACCGCACATGGACACTGCGTTGATCACGATGGTGTGCGCGATGCTCGGAAGGCAACAGAGCGACCAAGAGACGGTTGTGGTCGTACCTGTCGTGTGAGTAGCGCCGAGTCGGTATCTCACGCTCCGCAATGCAGCGTCTGAAAGAGTTTGATACTTGGACTTCGAGTATGAGTGGCTGGCTGCTAAAAGCTTCGCATGTGGCGTATGACGATGTGGTCAAGTCGTTCTTGTTGATACAGCGTGTGCCAGTCATACACATGCACTTCCCACACACCTGACGTACATGTAAACACGATCAACACATTCACATTCCTACTACTCTTCGTCCTCCTCCTCGTCGTTGTCCACTCTGCTGCTGTTCGCATCGGCAAAGAAGTCGGTCCCAAGCAGCTCGTCTGGCAAGTACGTCTGGTCGGCAACGTCATCCGCTGCATAGTCGGGATTGTACTTGTACGTCTTGCCGTACGCCAAGTCGCGCATGAGCTGCGTCGGTGCGTTGCGCAAGTGCAGCGGCACATCCGGCTGCGCGCCATTTGCCCATTCACGCACGGTCTGCTTGACGCGCTTGTACGTCTTGTACACTTCGACGCTCTTGGGCGCGCGCGCGAGCATCGTCGCACACTGCGCGAGCACGACGTCGCACTCGGGCATCCCAACAAAGTGCGCGGCCTGGTGCGCAGCGACCGCGAGCGGCAGCAACTCTGGCGCTGCGAGCCCGACGTCTTCGCTCGCGATGCGGATCATGCGCCGTGCGACGTACAGCGGACTCTCGCCGCCCTCGAGCATGCGCGCGAGCCAGTAGAGTGTCGCGTTCGCATCGCTGCCGCGGATCGACTTGTGGAATGCGCTGATGAGGTCGTAGTGAAAGTCGCCTTTGCGGTCGTAAAAGAGCGTCTGGCGATGCGCAAAGCAGTGGCGCACGTGCGCGGCTGTGATACGTACGACCGCAGCACTAGAGTCATTAGTGTCACTAGTCTCGCACGGTGCAGTCTGAACGGCCATTTCGAGGCAGTTGAGCGCAATGCGCGCGTCGCCGCCGCTCTGACGCGCCAAGTACTCGAGCGCGTCGTCGTCGGCACTGATGCGTACAGGTGGCACTGACGTCGACTTGCGTCCGTTCGCGTCGAGTCCGTTGTTAGTAGACGCGCCTCCCAGCGACGGCTGTGTGGTTGACGATGTTGCTGCTGCTGCAGTCGCAACGAGCGACGTCAAGCCGCTCGCTGCGGGGTCTGCGAGTGCACGCACTAACAGCAGACGGATCGACGCAGGCGAGTGCTTTTGCAGCACGTACACGCGGCAGCGACTCAGCAGCGCATTGTTGATCTCGAACGACGGGTTCTCAGTTGTCGCACCAATGAGCGTGATCGTACCGTCTTCGACTGCTGGCAAGAAGACGTCCTAGCGTAGTACGTACACATGCGTCAAACGGACAACTTGGCTTGGCATGGCTCGCAACTGATATAGACAGACACAATCACACCTGCACATTCTTCTTGAAGCGATGGATCTCGTCGACAAACACGGTCGTGCGGCGCTGCAAGAGCTTGCGCTCGCCACGTGCGCGCTCGATCGCGTCTTTGATGTCCGCGAGGTTCGACGTCGCGCCCGAGAGGCTCAGGAACTTGCTCGCTGTGCGCTTTGCAATGACGTGCGCGAGTGTTGTCTTGCCGCAGCCAGGCGGACTGGATCGTGCATGGACATGCATACAAACAGATAGACAAACAATCAGAGTCGGGATCACAGGAGGCAGTGGCTGTATGCATCAGTAGCTGAACAGAACGAACAAGCGCACGAACCCCCAGAGGATCATGTTGGGCGCGTGATCTGCTTCGATGAGCGACGTCAGCAGTTTCTTGGGTCCGAGCAGCTCGTCCTGTCCAACGAGATCGGTCAATGACGTCGGTCGCATGCGCTCAGCAAGCGGCGCAGACGACTCGGGCAGCACGCGCTTGCGTTTCTTGGGTGGCGGCGGCACTGCAAACGCATCGCTGTCAGTGTGTGCTTCATTCGTTGCAAGTGAGCTCGCAGCGCTGGGGAACGAGTGTCGTCTCGCCTCGCGCTGCGCAGCTGCAGCGCTTGCTTGTGCGTTGTTGTTGCTACTGTTGTTGGTTCTGTTGTTGATTGGCGGTGGTGGTGGTGGCGATGCAAGCGGGAACAACGGTGCTGCGAGCTCGAGTGCGCGCTTCTGGCGGCGCTCTTCGGTGCTGCTCTTCTGCAGACACGCCTCGACATGCAGCGCGAGGTTCTCGGCGCGGAAGTGGCGACTGCAGATCGGGCATGCGTTCGTCGCTGCCATTGTTAGTTGTTGTTCTCGCTTTGTTGCTTTTGCGTATATTTTGCAGACGCAAAATCCGATTTTGCTTCTTGCTTTTTTGCTGTTGCTTTTATACATATGTTGTTGTATTGTGCCATGTGTGTTTTTGCAATCCGATTTTGCTTTTGCTTTGGTTAAGTTGTTTTTTCACTTGGCTTTTGTGCTCACATATACAAATCTGATGTTAGAGTTTGCTTTTTCGTACCGTTACTTTGAAATACATATTACTTTTTGTTCTTCTCTATCGTCCGATTTTATGCTATTTTTGCTGTTCCTGCACATTTTAACAGTTACTAGTACATAGCTTACTTGGGCGAACAACTAAGACTTGTGCTCGTTAACATGCACGCACTCGACGCATAGCTTCACATGACACTATCTTAGCGTCACGCTGCTGCGATCGTGATCGAAGCGTGTCGGTGCTGACTGTCGCCAGTGCTACTGTTGAGTCCGTTGATGCTGCCACTGCCGCTGCGGTTGCCTCGTGACGACGACGGCGTGCCACCAAACTCGTCGTCGTCGAGTTCGTCCAGCAGGTTGCGCTCGAGCGTGTTGTCTTCTTCGAGGATCGGCGCGCACTTGCGCCGTGGCTTGTGGTTGCGACGATGGCGTCGCCGCGTTTGGCGACTCGCGGGCTCAAGCCGCTGCGCGAGGCGACTGCACGGGCACCGGTTGCTGTCACTTCCATCCGATGACGCGCTCGTGACGTCGCTAGTGCTACTGAAGATCGACGTCTTGCTCACCGACCGACTCGACGACGACAGACTCGCTGTGAGCTGCGACAGAATGCCTTTTGGACTCGCACCAATGCTCATCTTGTGTCTCGACGACAACGTGACGCTCTCAACCGATCGGACCTCGTTCTCGGAGCTCGCGGAGCACTCGGTGATGTCGGCTTCGAGCATCGCAAACGGCTGACAGAGCTTCATGTTGTCTTCGTCAAAGAAGTACATCGCATCGCTGTCCTCGAAGCCCTGCTCGTGGCTCAGATGATGGAGGAACCCAGCATCCATGA